>CAJQUW010002986.1:0-187500 GCA_907163375.1 Prostheceraeus crozeri | reverse complement strand
AGAGAGAGAGGAGAGAGAGAGAGAGAGAGAGAGAGAGAGAGAGAGAGAGAGAGAGAGAGAGAGAGAGAGAGAGAGAAATGCCCCTAGGCTAAAGAAAATGAGAAGAAGTCTCGTTATTACTCAAGAATCATTTCAATAAAACCTACAACTAGTAACAAAAGAACAACTTTTCTACATGGATGGTGGATTATATGAACAGATCGACGGCTTAGCTATGGGAAGCCCTCTCGGCCCATTATTTGCAAATGTTTTCTTATCTCAATTGGAGGGAAATATGCAATCATCAAATGCCCTACCAAGATATTATAAGAGGTACATCGATGACACATTTGTGATTTGCTCAAATTCAACTGAAGCAAGGAAGTTTCTAGATGTTGCCAACCTTCACCTATCCATGAAGTTCACAATGGAGTTGGAAAATGATAATTCCTTGTCATTCTTAGGCACAATGATAACAAAAGCGAATAATGCTTTGTCAACTGATGTTTACCGGAAGCCGACGAACAGTGGATTGCTGCAGCACTACCATAGTCATGTCGACCAAGCGTACAGAAGATCACTGCTGAAAACCATGTTACATCGTGCTTTTAAACTTACATCAACATGGTCAGATTTTCATGTCGAAGTCGAAAGACTTGGAACAATTTTCATGAAATTTCAGTATCCTCCAGAACTCTTAAACAACATATTACAACAGTTTCTGAATCGCAAGATGGAGGAGAATTCAAGAAAAGAAAGTGAGGAAAAGAAGAAAGAAGATAGGCAGATTTTGTCATCACCATACAAGGATGACAAATCAACAAACTTTGTATGAGACAGCATCAAGCTACTAAATGCAGAAATTGGAACTAATATTCTTCCAGTGTTCAAAAGTGCTCAAGTGGAATCCGTCATCAATAACCTAGCTCCGAAGCCTCATCTGATAGTCACGATGGAGTTTATGAATTTCAATGTGATTTGTGCGATGCAAATTATATAGGCCACACATCGAGACATTTATTCGTAAGGGTTGAGGAGCACCGGCAGTCATCGTCATTTATTGGGAAGCATCGACAATAACATCACAGAGATAATAACCTCGATCTGTCACAATTTAAGATCTTAAAGCGATGCTACAGCAGATGCGATCTCCTGCTGCACGAAATGCTGCAAATAAAGCTTAAAAAGCTTTCATTCAATGGACAGAATGACTCAGTGAGACCGAGACTTCTTGAGTAATAATTTTTTCCCTTCTTCTCATTTTCTTTAGTCTAGAGGTCGCAATTTCTATTTGCCTTGTTTGAGTCTTAAGATATCTACTGACTTTTTTTACTGTAGTATTTGTTCATTTAGGATTGCATGCGTCATAGAATTTCCATGGCATGCGTTATGTAGCCTACTATCGTTTATAGCTTTTTGTAATTTGAATCTAATGTAGGAAGTAGAGTAAATAGATTTCTGACGATGGCCACTTCAGATGGTCGAAATATTAAGTTTGTCTTCTTATTTTTATCAAAAATTATAACAAGGGAAAATTTTTCATTATATTCCACTTGTTCCAACTATTCCGAATTGCAATCTTGCACACGCAGCATGTCACGTAATTCATGATGGAAAACATGCATTTCAGTATCCATCACCATTTCATTCGTCATCTTATGCCTTCACAGAGTAACCGATAAAAACAGGAAACTAGCCATATTCTAATAGACGTTCTACGTGACTAATAGAGAATAGACTTATGTTTGCAGGAAGAATGTCAATTGTAAATAAATATCGCTAAAAGATGGAATTTCTTTTGTAATGCTGCACAACGACATATTTCTCTCTTCAAAAATATTGCTCTTGCTCTTCCACCAAGTTCCACCAACAGTTTCCTTTACCAATCCATCCTTCGCAAGTTTTGAGAAAATAACCGACGGATGCTGAGAATTAAAGAATTAATGCCACATCGCACATGAAAAATTGCTTTATACTGTAGTTATCGCGATGCTTGTCAATGCTCTGCCAATTCTCACGATGCAATCTGCACGTACACAAGTCATTCATGCTTCAGCAATGAGAGCACTCGCTATGTCGCGCTAAGCTTTCCATGCCCCCTCCCCCCCCCCCAACAAAGTTAAACAATCTTCCCATGAATTTGTGCATTGTAACATTTAGTGGTGTTGGGTACAATCCTTTCTAATTCGTTAATTCGTTAATGCAAAGGATGACTTCTAGTTTCTACATTTTGGATTATCACATGTACGTGTATATGTATCATATTTATACATTATATGGGCTATTGCATTGAAGTGAATTAACGGATTGGTCAACTTCCGCTGCTCTTAATTAAGCTCGTTGATTAGATAACTTTCCTGAATAATGAGCACTAAGCAGGCAATTTGGAAAAATGAAGATGAGTTAGGCAGCAAAGCTATCTAAAATAGAGCTGCAATTCAAGAACTATTCACGAAGTACAACACTGGCATGCCAAAGACAGCACAAGTCTTTGTCGTGTGCCATCAAGTGGCTGTGGGAAAGACGTTCTCAAGTGACAAGCTGCCGAACACGTCTTTCGGACGAAAAGGTGAAGCGGCTCTTATTTATGCGTGAGAACAGACGCGTATAGCATAAATAACAGATTCGGTCAGCAACTGTGATTGTGATTCGATTTGCTTTGTGCTTTGTGCTGTACTTTTCATTCATGCAATTTTTTAGCCGAGTCCATCAATTTCTCATGATCATAATGAAAACTATTTGTTCATAATTCGATTTCATAGAATTAAAATTATGTGCTAGGTCGACTTATTATCACGTCGTCAGTTGCAAACCGATAAGTATCATTGCGTCACAGTAGCTTTGCTTTTTAAGAGGTTTACTCACATGCGAGATGTAAATAGAATAATGAAGCATTGAGCTGCATCATCAATTGAAAAATGGAAACAAGCCTGAATAGCTGCCATTTCATCCAATATCAGCGAGATAATCATAGGCTACAATCGAACGTTATGCATTCTTTTATTGCAATTCTAAAATTTTAATGCAATTGCTTTGTTTGATCTTTGTAAAGCTTGTACATCCTTCATGTAAAGCCTTCACTTAGGCAGTAGACCTACAAATGTATGACCATGTCTCTCTCTTTATTTAATTGAATTATCTCCCTTGTGATTTGTTGCACTTGTTTAGTGTGAAGGTTAGCTATCAAGACCCAATTAGATAAATAGCATATGAGTGATTGATTTTAGTGACTGTCATAACTCCTGTGTCCAATCATTTAGACCTTAAATTATACATTGCGTTAATTTATTTAATGCCTTTACACATTTGTTCTTTTGTTGCGCATACATAGTTCTTTATTACTACAATGCAAAATATCTTAAAATGCTTTTTAAAGGTGCTGAATAAGTGGCTGATTCATTTTCTATTCCGCAAACAAGGGAGGTTCGGACTTATTCCTCAGGATGCGAATTAGTGAGTTTAGCGAATTAGCGAATTACATTCCTATATCTTTTTTAAAGCAGCGAACTTAACGATTTTCTACTATTTTTATTATTTTTTAAAATTATTTTTTATATATTTTTACTATTCATCACTATAGTAATTTTAACTTGTCAAAGTGAAATTTTTCTACCCCATTAACTTTATCAGCTGAAATAAATCCCAATTTGTTGAACTAACTGTGGAGCTGCTGTTTTTCTGTACAGTAAACTAAATGAGTAGGTGTGATGTCATAAAACCATGGTATGGTGCATCAATAATCGGGCGGACTGTTGTTTTCAATGAAAGATTGGAATGCATAAGAAGCAAACCATGCAAATTTCTGTAACAGTCCCATTTACTGAGTTTGTTTGTATGTAGAATATTTTATTGAGAAGCTTCTGTGCTAACTGCTTATGTAGGCCTATTGCCATGGTTTCCAAAGCAGCAATTTTTTTCGAATTCTTGATTGAGTTCTTAATTACTTTTGCATTATTTAATTAGACATCAAGTTTATAACCGACACTTGTAATTTTGTGTACAAAATGTTCGAATTTCAATATTTGCAGACATTATTAGCATTAAAATACATTTTCTATTTTGATAAGCCAAGAAATGTGATGACTTTGATTAATGATTTTTCAATGTTACTTTTTAATTACTCAAAACTTGACTTTAATTTTCTGCAGGCTTCCATTTACAAGGATGTGGCCATTTCGCATCGATGAATATTGGGTTTCAGCTTTGGCCACAAGGAGCATGGGGTATGAATGTACATGTACGTTTGGAAGTTAATTAAAGCTTTTAGATTCCATGTACTTCCAAAAGTCACAAAACTAAAGGCTCATGTAGTCTAAAAAAAACATGGTAAAGCAGCGGATGATGCAGCAACCTATGTCCCAATAATCGAGAGCTTGCTCTCCTGTGTCATGTCAAAATAAAAAGGCTATTGAGGCATACAATTGTCGGTAATTACTGATTCATCGTGTAAGAAATTCTTCGGTTCTACTGTATGATAAACAGGGCCGACCAAATATTCATAATGCATAAAATGCATAAAATGCATAAAAATGCATATTTCAGCTTTAATTGCATAAAAATGCATGTCATGAATGTGAGAGCTTTTAAATACATATATAGAGGATTTCTTGAAAAAACAGAAGTTATTGTAAACAAATTGTGTCTCGTTTCCTGTGTTGACACCTATATTCTTATCACCTATCACCTTATCAGACCTTTAAAACAGGGATTGTTGACTTGTAGGATAATTGTACAGCAATCGTTAACCTGAAGGAGCTAATCGAAAGATCGGACACCGAGATTGCAAGAGGTATCGTAGACATTTCCTTAAATATAACTCTATTCCTCGTTGTCTGAAGCAGCTTCAAGACCGCTAGTGAAATCCGTCTCAAGCCAAACAACTGATCGATGACATCAGCGATGACTTTGATGCGAATGCAAGGACCAAACTGGGGCACGTTCTTCAAAGAACAAAATTAAAGACGCTGGTTGAGAGGGACTTTAAAGGATATTCATTGGAAGAACAGTTGCTCTTGTCGCGATCTCCGGTTACCGATCCTGACGTTGAGAGACTTTTTTCAGAATACAAGACATTTATGAGGAGATCGCACTAGTATGACTAAGGAAAACATCCGCATGCATTATGTATTAGGAATGCACTCAAAGTGCTGACAGATTATTCACCATTTATGCATACATGCGCCTACATTTCTTACTATATTGCAGCTATTTCTATAATCAGAATAATATTGCATAAATACAGTTTTCATTGCATAAAATTACTTTTTTAAGCGCATTTTTATGCGCATAAAACGATCACTTGTTAGCGCATATTTGGTCGGCCCTGATGATAAGTTGATTTAAGAAACTTTTGTAAGAAACCTCGGCGTAACTATTACAGAGGATCTGGCGTGGAATACATGCATTTTGATCGCATGATTCTCCGTGGATCCAGGCGTTAATACTTCAAGTGATATTTTGATATTTTCAGTATTCTATTTGAAGTGCTGATAGTTCCTCCGCAGATTATGGTCCACGAACGAGGAAGAAACTTGATTATAAAGCAAAATAGATTTTTTTGTGGATGCTATTTATGTAAAGAGTGTTATATGAAACTCTGTGCGACGTTTTGTCTCAATCAAGCGTCAGTAATGAAGACAAAAATGCACATTACATTGATTGACAACAACTGAAAAGTTGGATAAAAAGTGCTTATAGACAAATATCTTACGACAATGCCATGTACAAATATACATTGCCAATCTACATAGATTACTTATTTTCTGTATCAGTAAAAGGATAATGACGCTAAAATAAGAACGTTCCTAAATTTATGCCTCTATTCATTCGTCAAAACAACAGGGATATAGGATAACAATCATTGATATAGGCTACATAGACCTAGCCTCCCGCACTAGATGTTTTTGATATCTATAATATTCAAGAGTGTAAAATTGATAATTTAATTTGGATTGGACAATCTTGATGGCTTCCAAGAGCAGGATCACATGCTGAAGGATACCGAAAAATACGTTTACGTGCTCATTCACACGCGACTTGTTTGTTGGCTGAATTTGCCTGAGTGCTTGCTGGCAAAGCTCACACTGACTTTAATAAATCACATTCCTATGATTGGTTTCCCCATGCAACTTCAGACAGATGGCAAAATTTGCATTCATCATCAGGGGATGTTTTTCGTCGAAGATCCTCCAACGAAATATGTTAGAACAGAATTTCACTTTTAGAATGAAAAATGACGTTTTTCTATTTCATTGTGATGGTGCGCTAATGGGAATCGGATAGCCTACCAAAGCTGTTAATTAACTTATTATTAGGGCAACCCAAAGTTGCATTAAAAATCTTCAAAAGTTGCACTTAAAATTCAAAAAGTTGAAATAAATAATCAATAATAATCAAGCCCCCGAATAGCTTGAAATAAATGCCATGGGTCAAATATCAACAGATAATGGCAATCATGGCTAAAAAGTTAATATGTACGTGTATGCCTGTTTGAATGTGTTCTATTCAAACTAAAAATAAGTAACTAGGGTCCATTTAACAATATATTTTCACGTCATACAAAGCAAAATTCATACCAACTAAAAAAATAAGTTCACAATACAAACGTCGATTAATCACTGCTGTTGTAGTACAAGACAAGGTAAGCCTCAATATTTTCAGGATGAAAATATCGATCGTCAGCAAGAAGTTTTTTCAGTAAAGAGAAACTTCTTTCCACTGATTTGGAAGTGGGCTGACAACGCTGAAGCAACACATACAAAGAAGGAGAAGTAGTTGACTAGGGTTTACAATCTCGAGGCGTTTTCTCAATCCTGGGATTTTCGAGACTGGCTAATCGCAATCCCGGGATCCCGGGATCTCGATCGAGATTTATATATACTGTATAAATCTTAGATTCATATCGAATATGAGAATCTTAGATTTATATATAGTGATGTTTTTAATCATTAAGTTTCAAGAAATATTTCAAAAGACGATACGTGCTTGTAAAATGTATATCTTTCAACGTGAACTAAACAAACATCTACTGTAGGTAAAACTAGTCAACTCGTAAAAAATATTGGCGAAGTAAGGTAAGACACTGAATTGTGTTATCACTCATTCTCGACCGTAATTTCGTGAAGGACTGAAGAACAAACCGGCCGCCGAGAATGCCCTTTCGGATTCTACCGATGTTGGAGGCATCGATTCCAGGACTTGTTTCACCCGCTTGAGGATCATTCCTGTGTCTCGAGACCGCAAACCGCAAACCTAGCTCTGTCTGAACGAGCCTTTACTCGTCATTTTAAATCGTTGTGATTTGTCTTTCAGCTATCAATTTACGAAGTATTTTCAGTTTACAGAAGCAATACTAGTAGCAGTGTCACAACACTGTTTATTACGCGTCTGAACGGTTTGTGTCACGGCATTGATTTAGCCCAGATTTCGCGCTGCTCCTCGGCACTAATGTCACGACACTAGTGTCATCGTGTGAACGAGGCTTAACCAGCTGGCTCGGCAAATACAGCACATTGGCAATTTATCAAACTTGGAACATAAAAAATTTAGATGCATTTTCAAAAAAGCCATTGACTCTCTTAACTATGTCACTTAGAGGGAACTCAGGGCCAATCTTTCAAATATCTCGAAATACCTCGAGATCTCGAAGACGTAATCCCGGGAATTTTAATCTCGGAAATAGGGTCGAGATCCCGGGATCCCGGGATTCGAGATCCCGGGATTGTAAACCCTATAGTTGACGTAAATGCTATTTATAGAAAAGCGTCACCACACAATTCTTAGAATTGAAAACATGACGAAATGCATCTAGATTGGGTTTAACCGGTAGCTGAGTTGATCCAAGAGTGAGGAAATTAAAAACTTATCTTTATTACAAATGACAGTGAAAGTTGCAAAATGTTGCATTTTACCTTAAAATATGCAAAAAAAGTTGCAAAAAGTTGCACTGCAACTTTGGGTTGCCTTACTTATTATGAATAATCGTGGCATATCATAATCACAGAATTAGAATGCTCGTTCCCAGTGCCGTAACTGTAGATCGCCCTCCCCCGAAATAATCGCGGGCCTCCCAAATGCGCGTAGCCGAGCTTCGATACGCCATTACCTCACATTCACGTGTCAAAGAATTGCTGGTGCAGATGCATGTGTGATGCGTGTGCGTGAGTGTCCCTTTTTCTTAATGGCCAATGAGGAACGATATCATCTGGAAGGACAACACTACCGAGTTGTTTTACACTTAACCGTTTCTTTCACTTAACAGATCACAGCATATTTTTCAGAGCAGATTGTGGTGCTGAATCGCATAGACTGACAGAATCTCTTCCTCCGACGAACATGTTCAATTGACTAAGTAATACTTGTTCTTCTGAGGGCAGGCCTAACTACATCGCATTTTAGCGCGAGCCCTTCCCAACCTATGACTATAGTTACGGCTCTGCTCGTTCCCTAGTCGTCAAACAATCTAATTCTGCGATGACACTAATTCATATCATAATGAATTCCCTCATCGCTTCAATTCTCTAGTCACATTTTTCATGTTATGTTATTGTATTACTCCTCTAACGTAGGATCCTCCAACGCAACTAATCGATCCATAGAAATCGAGTAGGGCGTAAGTTGTTCCTGCTTCATCAGTCATCAACGCTACTTGCCACGACGACATGGCATTTGAATACAGATCAACAACGGCAAGTGCAAATTTTTTGCGGCTATTCCAAGTAGAAACAAGTTCAACAACAGCAGTCCGATCTACCAATCACATTTCCAATCCAGTACAATATTTCCATCTTTTGATTCTATTTTCGGCGCTGTTTCTGGCGCATTGCGCTTTTGATATGATTTTATGTGTGTGATTATTATTGATAGTTTTATTCCCTCGCTTTCTCTCTTGGCATGTATTTCGGCACATATTCGGGTATGTTCAACGTTGTATTTTATAGTTTCATCCAACTTAGATGAAGATGACGAATAGTTAGGTCTCAGCCACACTGCGAGCTTTTCACAACGCTTCCGAGCAAAGTGCTTTATACAGCAAATACATGTATGGAGTCATCATTAACCCTCATCCCACTGAGGCATTTTTCAGGTCGCTACCCACTGCGGGAGGTGAATTTCGTCCCCCCTGCAGATCTCCCAAACTATTGTATCAATTTTGCCAAACCACACATCAATCGAAAGAGCGTTGAAAGGGGATTCAGAAAAAACATTATTTCAATTTTTAGGGATTAGGTGAAGGTCAAAGGTTAAAAAACGACAATTTTTTAACAAATTTCCATTAGATCACTATTTGAAGTTGAAGTTGAAAACAAAAGCTGATAAACCATACACTAATCGAAAGATTTGGTCAAGGTGTCTAAAATGATAACTATATTAATCGCTATGAGATTGCATCAATGTATTAGATGAGGTCAAATAATTCAAACTTTTGATATTTTTTCACATTTTGGTATTTAGTTTCTGGATGTAAAGAAACAGCCCTCTTCGATAAACTTCTATCGAGACACTAAGGCTAAAAGCAACATGATTCTGAAAATCTTCGGTAATTGCTGATCACATGCAGAACTAAAAGGTACAAAAATAGTAAAGTTTTTGTGAAATTTGAACTTCAAATTTCAAACATGCACGCATAATAAGTGGATAATTTCAAATTCAAATACTTTGCATTTGCGAATGTCTGTATAGAATCCTTTATGAAATCTCAATTTATTTCATCAAGAATTAGAAGTGAATTATACCAAAATCAGCCAAAATATTCCAAACATTCAAATTTTTAAATAGTTCTCACGCCAAAAGTATAGTTCCAAATTTATCTTCCTTAGATCGAAAGTTGCATAATACGTAGAAAGGAGAAAACTGAAGAAAGAGGCTAAAATCATTCAGGAATTATCAATTGTGATGCAGATTGATTCGTTACGCGATCACGCGGCAATAAAATTGATATTATTTCCGTCACTGGAATTCAGTATTCCAAAAAGAGCTCAGTATCATTTTGCTCCATTGTCGTTTGAGAAACAAGACATGCACCAAACCGGAGAGGGGGTTGCTGAGGGGTTACAATGACGTTCACTTGATCGATCTGTCGAAGCAATTTTTCTGCAGTTGGAGGGCGTGAAAAAAATGATTGTTGACTGTTCAACTAGTTGGCCAATCAGAAAAAAGAATTGAACGACTATAGCGCGACGAAGTGACGTTATAGTCCGGCGGCATGCACACGGGAACGATTTTTCAGTAGGAGGCTACAATTTACTAGTACTACACCATTTTACCACCAAATTGGCACAATGAGAACACCAAATTGGCAAAACGGGAATACCAAATTGGTACAATGGGAACACCAAATTGGCACAGAGGGAACACAAAATTGGCAAATTGGGAACATCAAATTGACACATTTTTTACAAAACAAGTTGCTACGTTATAAACATAATAAAGCAATGTATGATCTTGAATGGAACATGGCATTGCATCCATTCGTTCCATGATTTTGATATTTCATTTGACAGATGAATGGAAACGAATATTTTCGTCACTCTTCTTTCAGATGCTATGTAAATCGCACACCGGTTGATTGTACGTGGTGTGATCCAAAATGTCCCGGACTAACCTACTTGCAGATAACCTGTGATAACGAATACTACTTCAGATGTAAATTTAGGTCTTTAAGGCATGAGAAATATGGTTGCCGAAATTTTTCCGGTCAGTTTTCTATTTTTTCAAAATTTTCAAACATTTTTGTCTGAATTTCAAGATTTTCCTATAAATTCTAGCGATTTAGAATTAATATATTTAGATTAACTTGACAGTTAAGCTATCACTAATAACCTGACTAATAATTAACGGAAAAACAAATGTTTTGTTCCAGAAAACAGTTTACTTTTCAATGTATGAGCCGTTAGCATTCGTCACTTTTTGCCAACGAAGTCTCAATTCACAAAAAGCTTTATGAAAAAATTCCGGTGTCAAAGAATCAAAAAACTCAGTAACTGCATCCCGCAGTTCAACTGGCGATTCAAAATGGTGTCCACGAAGATGCTTTTTGAGGAATCTAAACAGATAGAAGTCACTTGGGGCCAAGTCAGGTGAATAAGGAGGATGGCTCAATAGTTGAAATCCGTTTCTCGTTAAGGCATTGGTTGTCTCCTGCGAGGTGTGAATCGGAGCATTGTCATGAAGCAAGTAGAGGGGAATGTTTCGTGGCTTTCTTATTTTCTTCCTCGCTTCAGATAACAGATTGGAATAATATTCGCTATTGATTCTTACTCCTTTATCCGCAAAGTCAACCAGTTGGATTCCCGAAGCGTTCCAAAAGACCGTCAGCATCAACGACCGGCGATGTGATGTTCCGGATCGCATTTTCAAAGGGGCAGACTCGCCTGATTTTCGCCACTCTGCAGATTCTCGCTTACTTTGAGGCAGATACAAACTTAAAGGTGTTTCATCCTCTGTAAGGATGCAGTTCAGAAACTGATCTCCGTGCATTTCGAGGAGATCCAAATTTTCACTGTGCCGCCAGAAGTCTGTTCTCCTTCATTTCAGGTGACAGAAACTTCGGTACGAAACGTGATGCCAGTTTGCGATATCCAAGTCTTTCGATGATGTCATGACAGGAGTGATAACTGATTCGCAACTCTCTTGACAACTCACGGATGGTTATCCTTCTGTGTGCTGTAATCACTTCATCGCACTGACTCGATTTCTCTTCCGGAATCTCCTGCGGCCGACCAACAGTTGAAAAATCTTGCTCCACAGATTGTCTTCCGCGTTTAAATTCGCTTATCCAGAAATAAGCAGTAGTTCTCGATGGAGCTTTGCTTCCATATGCCAGGCTTAATTCCTTTAGAATGTCACCATTAGCGAAGCCGCGGATCAGGAGGTATCGTATCACACTGCGATATTCGACTGAAGACACGCTTGTCACATCCATCATGAAAACTGATAGAACAAAGAACCATCGTTGACACGGATTTCTTAATGAATGCGTGCTGAATGAACTTCACTGATTGATATCGTAACACATGAAGCAATTAACAAAAGACGTGCAATATTCATGGCAAAGATATCCGTCAAATAAGGTACAAATCAAAATCAATCTAACTATAACAATAAGACAAATCGGATCTCGATCAATTCAGAAAATACAGAAATTCATGTTAAAATGTAAAAATATTTTTTAAAAATAGAAAACTGACCGGAAAAATTTCGGCGACCATATTTCTCATGCCTTAAAGACCTAAATTTACATCTGAAGTAGTATTCGTTATCACAGGTTATCTGCAAGTAGGTTAGTCCGGGACATTTTGGATCACACCACGTATGTCAAATATATTAATGGTGACACAGTCAAGAAGATATCTATGATTCCCATGGTTTGAATAAGTAGGTGAGACAGTGATTCCATAGCAACGAGTATGACAAATTCTCACTCGATAAATTGCTTCGTCATTTACAACCAGCATCATAAGACGAGATGGCACCGAGAAGAAATACATACAAGAAAACCTCCGAACAGCACAAACAACTGATTTTAGACGAAGAAGAAGCTGGAGGAGATCCCATTGGCCTTGCTCTACAGTTGGGTATTAACAAGAGAACGGCTTATAACATCCTCAAACGTCAGACAGCAACAATGAAACCGAGAGGTGGTAAAAGATTAAGTTGCACGAAAGTAAATCAAGACATCAAGCATCGCTTACTGCGCTACTTGGAGGATCATAATGATGCGACCTTAAAGGAGTTGGCGAGTTCCGTAAACAATGTTATTTCAACAAAGACTATAGCAAAAGTATTGGATGGCGAAGCTATAACAACTAAAATGATTCAACCTGAACCAATCGGCAAGAATACGCCTGAAAATATTGAGAAGCGGAAGGAGTTCGCTGAATACTATTTGGAAGATCATGGCTATCGTGTTCACGTGGATGAATCGAATTTCAATTTATTCACGAGGAGAAACATTGGTCGATCACCAAGAGGTCAAAGGGCCTATCGTAGGTTACACAACTCACGAGGGAAAAATGTCAATATTCTCCTCGCTGTGGATGATGCCCAAGTAGTTCACTGGAAAAGCGTTGTTGGAAGTTGTAAGGAAGCATTTGTCGATTTCTTCACCGAGTTGAGTACGAAACTTGGAGAACAAAATGTAACTATTTACTTGGACAATGCACCCTCTAACAGAAAAGTTTCAAACTTCATCAATGTTCGACAAAATCATATCATCAAGCGTTTTGATGCAGCTTACAGTCCTGAACTCAATCCCGTGGAGGGTTGCTTCAATGTGATCAAATCATTTATTAAATCACAAGTGCGATGTTCTGATCCTCAAAACGACTTCGCAGCTGCTTCATCAGAAGGAAAAACTCTGGTGAGATATAGAGAGGAGAAGCTGGTGAGCTTGGTTGAGCCTGCAATTAATAATATCACACGGGAACATTTAAGAAATTTCCATCGACATGTGTATCAATGGATTTTGAAAGCAACAATTTCCATTTCATTTACTGGTCAGTCGTGGTTCTTGTGAGAATTCCTCGTGTATGACGGTGCTAATTTCTACTTTTAATCGTTTGTTTAAGTCTTTCGCTCGAAAGTTATGAAGTTTTAATTTCTGAGTTTGAAAATATTCAATTACAAGCAATCAGTTCGTTTTTTATTCTGACCTTCATAATTATGGTGGGTTATGCGATAAATCATGTGAATTCGAACAATCAAGTCTGTGTAAAATAATTTGTTATTTCTATTCCTAATGATCCCGCAAGACTTGATAGAAAGCCTCAAACTAATTTGACTAATGTAGATTCATTAGTACCTGACTTTTTATTGTCTTATACCTGATGATGATGATTACACATATTCGACGTTTGAATGATCTAAAGCATGCTACATAAATTGCTGCTAAAAACATGAATCAATGTCTGCACATGTAAATGAAAAATAAAAATGAGGTGAAAATAAGAATGGGTGAGTGACAAACGATGTCTTGCTGTTCAATTTATGATAAGGTACAATAAACTATTACATGAAATATGAATATTTTATGTATATAATTTCATTGTAAAATGAAAGCAAGTTATGCCATTTTGGAAGCGCACTTTTGCCAATTTGATGTTCCCACTGTGCCAATTTGGTGTTCTCATTGTGCCAATTTGGTATTCCCGTTTTGCCAATTTGGTGTTCTCATTGTGCCAATTTGGTGGCGCACTTTTGCCAATTTGGTGGTAAAATGGTAGTACTACTCACTTTGGCGGAAACTGTATTCCTCTTTAATGAAACTGATATTTGTTTTACTATTTCTTTTACATTCAAGCTGAATCTTGTTCACCTTTTTTGTTTTTTTGTTTAGCTTATAATTTAATGGAATCTTGACAGTTTGAACATTCTTGAGATATTCATAACATAAATAAGCGTAAGCGACGAAAGGTTGTTTTGCTTTTCAACAGATTAATTAAGATTCTCCGCCTATTCCATAAGTTCTCACAGCCCTAGTGAAATTTCCCGCTTACTCCAGCAAACTTAGAAGATGAATCAGTCTAAATCTGTGCGGTCCTGAATCAGTGGGTTGGGCTCTGCATCTCTGAACTCGCTGTAGCTTGCGGAGTTCTACTTTATTCATGCACAATTGAGAGTCATGTGACAGGAGAAACATTCACGGGTTGATGGCAATTAAAAAGAAATCATTCTGAAATGTTTAGGAAATATTTGTTCTGTATTGCTTGATATCGATGAATTAGCACGGGTCTACGCATCTGCTAGGCCCTCCACTTGTTTGACAGTGTCAAGGAAAACTTTGATATATTCTGTGTTTTCTCTGATTAAGTGAAAATAAATCTCGAATCATGCACTTGGCATGGAAAGTTTTCAAGTCTTAATAAATCTGCTCTTTGTCCATAAAGCCAAACCCATGCAGATTTGATATGTCAATATACGCTCATTATCAGTCAGCAACATTTTTGTGCAAAGAAGGTAAGAAAAAATGAGCCAAAGCTGCTGAACATAAATTAATAACTTTTGATCTTTATTTCGCCAAACGGCCTTCTCAAGAGCAAAAGCTACATGTCTGGAGAAGGCATGTTGATGAAAGATAGAGCAATAACTTTCTAAGTTATTCACAGCAGATTTGGCATATTTTCTCTTACTTCCCTTACATGCAGATTTAGCAAACTTCCTAATGTTGGTAAGCGGTGGTAGTAGTGATAGTAGTGATATATTTTCAAAATGAATATAAATCGTACAGTGCATGAAATAACAATAAATGCAGCAAAAAATGTAAATTAAAGTTGATCGCGGTTGACTTGACAAGTAACAGAAGGAAAAAATGAGACAGATCGCAAATGAGTCCTTGATAAGAACGCACGATAATGTTGGGATCGCGGCAGTCTACTTGGGAAAAGATGAGTCAGTATATGATCCGGATTGTCTCTGATTTTGTAGAACAATCTCTTCGAAATGGATAGTCTCCTGGATGATATACCACTTGAAGAACACTGACAAAAATCATAGGGTCCGCCGAAAAATAGGATATTGTGCGCCCTTTTATCAACGCGCTGTAGTTGATGTGATAGCTTCTTACTTATCCCACAGAAAGCTGGGCAGGCGTACTCTAAAATTGAACGTACATATCCCGTGTATACTGAATGCAGCTCTTCTGAAGAAACATGGGGCCTCAAAAGTCTGAGAGCATGGAGGCGTGAGCTAGCTTTCGACTTAATGGAGTTGACATGGGAAGAAAAAACCAAATTGCGGTCGACAGTGATTCCTAAAATCTTAAGTATGTCAACGACTTTGAAGTTGCCGATGTCATTAATTGAGTTTGATCGAGTACACAGGAGTATGTTTGTTTTATCATGATTCAGCTTCAAGCCTTTCGTGTTGCACCATGCTTCCATATTTTGCAATTCATCCATGATAAGGCGATTGACATTGCTGTAGCGCTTCAGGGGAACGGCAAGGTAAATATCGTCGGCATATTTAACTGTTTTGTTTGTACGGAATGAGGCAAGAAATCATTCGTGAAGACACAAAATAGAAAAGAGCCCAGGATAGACCCTTGTACAACGCCTGAAGTTATATCATACGGTTTGCTTACGTGATCACCGATGCGGACAACATTATAGCGATTGTGGTAGTAACTCTGTAGCTATTCGATCAAATCTTCTGGAAATCCCACCGACGCTAATTTGTTGAGTAGCAAATCATGAGGAATACAGTCAAAAGCCTTAGAAAAATCTATGCTTGTGATTGCCACTCCGTTGAATGAGAGGTCGTCAAAGACACTGGTAGCAAAGTCATGCAAGTCAATAATCGCAGTTGTAGTTGACGCACCTGGCCGAAAACCGTGTTGATATTTGTCGTATTTTTCGATAAAAAATGGAAGAAGATTGTGACAAATAGTTTTTTCCATGATTTTCCCGATAGTAGGTAACATAGAGATAGGTCTAATACTGTCAAGTGAGACAGGCAGACATTTTGGTATTGGGATGGTGATGCCTATTTTCAAGCAATCAGGCAATGTCCTTGTATGCAGAGAATTCTTGATCATTGAAGATATATAAATGGAAATTAAGTCTGATAATTCCCGATAAATCGAATTGGGCACGTCACCATAGGATTTAGCCACCCCAGGCTTCAGACACAGTAGATAACTCATGACAGACTCAGGAGAGATGTCAAATCCATAGCATGAATCATTCAGGGAAACACTAGAAATACTCTTTGCTCCTTTCATGTAATGAGAGGCAGAACGACATGAGGATTGAGCAGATTCGAAGGAGTCACGAATTGATTGGAGTACGTGATGAAAATCACCATTATGTGGAATCATATCAAAAAGACTTTTGTCTTTTGTTGCTGTATTAGTCGCCTCCTTGGTCAACTTCCATATATTTCGTTTGGATTTCAGTTTTTGAGCCTTTGTGTTAGCGTTGCTGATCTCAACCTTGACTTTTTCTTTCAGGATATTATATCGTGTCCAGTCCCAGTTACGTTAAGCGTTCCACTTTTCATTTATAATACTTTTTGTGACAGGAGTCATCCACTTCTGATCGCGGTCGGTCATAATAATTGTAGATGCAGGTATGTGTTTATTCACTAAGTCTTTCAGAGACTTGAGGAAGAATTCACATTGTGCATTGACGTCATCGCCGTGTAAAAGCTTATCATCATATTTTGAAGAGAACGATGAAAAAGCACTACGAAGATTAGTGATACACGATGGACGAAGGTCGTAGACTGACACATAACGAGCGTGATTATCATTGTTTGTAAGAGAATTCGTTGATGGACAAACTGTCAAAATTTTGTGGTCAGCGTTGCCCAAAGGTGAGTCCTAAGTTACAGAATCGGATACATAAACGGTTGTCAAACTTTCCGATACAAAAAATACATCTAGCATGTTGTCACCTCTAGTTGGTTCACAAACGATATTAGTCAGTTGCAGTACATCACAAAAGAAATTTCTGCTCAGAGTGTTAAAATCACCGAGGACAATGACATGAAAGCTTGGAAATTGTAACAAAAGATAATCAATCACATCAACAAAAAATTTGATTACATCGCTACAGGTCTTAGAGTCTAAATTAGGAGGAACATATGCGTTAAGGACAATAATTTTTGAATCCAATAAGGAGACTGCACATACCTCAATCGCGGCTACAGTAAACGGTAAAGGCAGGACAACATATCTGATAGAACTTTACAAGTACATCAAAACACCACCTCCCCTGCGTGAAATACGATCATTTCTTACAATATGAAAATTATCGATGGCGATATAACAGTCTGCAATAAGTTCGTTTAGCCAAGACTCAGTAACACAAATTACATCAGGAGATTTTACAAATGCAACAACTCGAAGCTCATCGACTTTCCTCAAGACAGATTGATCATTTAGTGAACAGAACTTTGGGAACATACGAAGACTGGAGGAAAAAGTTCGATTTAAAAACGGCTCTGAAAATTTTTGATATCAGCCCTAGCAATAACTTGGCCACGGAAGATCACGACATCCTCATTATTTTTGCGTCGCATGCCAAGTTCTTCTCTCAGACACTTTTCTTTGCTCTGCTCTAAGCGTGTTTTGTCGGTGTTAATGAACACACGATTGAAATTAGGATTATTCCGTAATTTCTTGGCATTACGTAAAACAGAATTTCTACTGTCAAGAGACTTGAACTTCACAAGGACGATGCGCTTTGAATTACCCACTTTACCGATGCGACGAATGTCATCGACATCATCTATGGAAGAGTCAAGATCGCGCAAAATTTCTGCGCATTTCATTTTGTCATGCGCTTTTCTGTCATCCAACGAGCCATCTAAAAGTTCATCAAGTCTAGTAATTATTAAATTCTGTTGTTTTTTCATTCGCTCAAATGTTTCTTGGATAATATGTTCAATACTGTCAGTGAATGAATTCTCAAGTATCTTTTCAAATGTGATGATTTTTAGCGTTAATTCTTCATGTTCTTTTGAAATTTTGGCAAACCTCTCCAAAAATGGGTCTAGTTTCTATTTCAGCTTTTTGTCTAATAGCGAAGACAGGGTATCGATATCCATTGCAGGTGCGTTTTGAGATTGAGAGCGCAGTTTAATAAAGGCTTGAAATAAATCATTTTTGCTGATTGAACTTTTCCTACTCATTAATTCGTCATCAGACATCGAAAATATATCCTTGTTGAGAGACATTAGGAAGGACAAAAAAGTTTCACTAAGGACTCGAACTCTTGAGCCTTTAAGCCGTAAGCCCGATCTAATACCACAGGACTGCACACGCGATACACGCGAAGAGTGACCACACCAGAACCGCTATCTTTGACTTCGGCAAAAGGATCAATATAGCCTCACGATAATGGAATTTCACGTCAGATCAACTGATTACAAGTGACGTAATAAGTCACGCCAGTTCTATACGTTGCATGGGCCCACAGTGAGATAAAAGGCAATGACGTCAGCGGACAGCAATATCGTAGAAGCACATGGACTCTGGTGTGATTGATGAATATTATTTTGTAGATCCCAAAGACGAGAAAAAGCCAGAATTATGGCAAACCACAGCAAGTAGGAATAATGCGGAACAGACGATGAAAGCTGCCGCAAAAAGAGGATCAACAGGATGCCAAAAATGATTCAAAAATGACCAGAAAACTCCAAAACACACAGGTAGCGAAATCGACCATGCAAAGACAGGAGAGACACGACCAGCACACACGACGGTCAGATAGTAGGACACATAAGATACAGATTGCTTCATAAAAAATGGATCACCCTTAAACATCGCCTTAACTTCAACTTTGTCTAACTCCGCCAAACTTGAACGAATTTCTCTGAAATTCGGAAGATATGTCAGTTGTGCTTACTAATATCATAGTTAGAAATTTCAAGCATGAATATTGAGTTGCTTTCCTGTTATAGATAAAAAAGTAGTAGATAATTTGATCTTCATTTAGCAATGTTACACAAAATCATACCTCACTCTTATAAAATTACCCGGTACATTTGTTTCCTTTGTTATGTAATATGTTGTTCTACAAGCCAAAAGCTATCAAGCAAAACAAAAATAAAGAAAATCGGTCAATCAGAGCCAGTATAGCACCATTATTCATCAACAATAATGTAACTGCTACATGTGATTAACTGGACTTCATGTTCCATAGCTTCCTGACTTCGTTGCGGTGGTGTTGGCAGCACTCCTGATTGCTTTCAGCTAGAAATCTATCTCTTACCGGTTGAAAACAACACAAAGCACAAATGAACAATAACCAGATCGCATTCACAAAAGGCAAAGTATCAGCCTTGCTAGAAAGAACTAGGGTTTTCTTTGCGAGCTACAAGCAAGCGACTAAATGTCCCTTACACAAATGTGCATCGATGGCATAATGATGATTTTCGACTCTGTCGTAAAGAGGGCTCTGGCCGTCCACGCAAAACATCCAAACGTAGAGACCGCCTAATTTTGAGATTTGTTAAAGTTGATCCAAGTCTCTCGTTAACTGAGATGGCTGCACTAGACTCGTCTATTTCTAAGTCCACTATTCGTAGAAGACTTATTGAGTCGAATTTCAAGAGCTGTAAGAGGCCCTCCCAGATCGAATTATCAGATCAACATACAAAAAGACGTCTCAGATGGGCAATGAGTCATTGTCACTGGCGAAATCAATGGGATCGGGTTGTCTGGTCTGATGAGGCATCAGTCCGTCTGAAGGATAGTGATGGTCGATTGAGATTATGGATAAAATCTGATCAGGAAATTCCGAGACATTTACATCGTCCCCGGGTACAAGGTGGTGCGACTCTACTGATTTGGGCTGGCATTTGGACCAATGGCCGCACTGAACTTCACATACAGCAAGGAACCATGAATTCTGAACGCTATGTGAATGTTTTACGAATGAACATTGGCCAAATGACAGATCAACTTGGTGATCCACCGACTTGGTTATTTATGGATGATAATGCTACGTGTCACAGGAGTAGTAGAGTCAACTTATGCAAGTCTCAATTAGGGCTTAGGTCATTATCTTGGACAGCTCGTTCTCCTGATCTGAATCCCATAGAAAATGTATGGAGTATTCTAAAACGTAACGTTCGTCGTTCACTGCTACCTACAGATGGCGTATCACAACTTACGTCACTGTTAAAAAGAGAGTGGAGAAAGTTAGATCAGTCAAAAATCAACGATATCATCGAATCAATGCCTAGACGAATTGGTAATGTCATTGACAATAAGGGTAGGGCCACAAAATATTAGCTTCTTAAGAACCGTTACTGTATCATAGCTTATCAGATTATATAAGGACATTTAAATATATTAGGGACATGAAATAACATGAAAAATGCTTTCTGTATCATACTTATGTTTTATTTAGTCAAATTTTAGGATGATCCACTTTTTATGAAACGGACTGTAGTATAAGCACAGATAGATAGATAGTATAAAGCACAGAATTCTGACTAATTTTAGCCACATTTGACCACATTCTCGTTTACATCACCGATCAGTGGCATGATGGTAATACATTACACATGAAAGGAAATGACTTGAACACATTCCATGCCTAGACTTGGATTATGGCTCTAGGTGTAGTATTTTTCATTTAATCAGAGAAAATATAGAAAATATCACCGCCAAGATCTTCAATGTGCTTCTCTTTGGATTTAAATATGCCTTTCTTTGATGTTGTCCAACAAGAGGAAGAACTGGGTAGGACTCACAGATCTCAAGTAGGCATTGGTGTACATCATTCTGCGAAAGTTTTCTTTTTGGCCTCGTTCCCGTAATAAGAAACTCTTCCTGGCGGGCGGAGTATTGAGGAAGCCATGCTTTGCAGTCGGCATCTTTTCTAAATGAGCATCAAGATGAGACATGTACGACGGTGACTCTAATCTACCTGATCAAGAAAGACAGGAAATCGAATCTCTGCGATCTAGCTCAGCGTGTGATGGATGATGGTACATATTCCTGGCACAATTTGAAACCGAATGTTGAAATTATCAGAAAGCGCACGAGGACCGAGCTCATTTTCAAGTGGTTGAAGTGTTTTACATTCCATTCATATGAGGCTTTCCCGAAGCATTGAACCCAACATGACAACAGTATCGTTAGTAAGTTTGACTGTGATTCCCACAATCAACGAGCAAACTATCAAATCATCTCATCATACTCAATGAGCATGACGATTGAATTTTTATTAACAATTGCCGAAGTGTATGATGTTAAATAATATTGCATGATGGAAACAATGATTGTATCTATTAATCGATGTTTGTGTTCCACGTAGCAGCAATATTTAAATATTGAAAGTTTACCGAAACGGGAAGAGCAATAGATAGCAGTTGATTCAAAAATTGTTCTATGATGAAATCAATTTAGCAATGTTAGTTCCATTTTTTTGCATTTGAAAATTAGTGACTCGTCATTATCATTTACCTCCAAAGCCGAGTGTAAAGAATTGAATTGATAAACAGTGAATTGCATCTATTTTTGAAAAATTTGAATACGCCTGAAAATGGACTTAAGAATTAGTACCAGGGTCAGAACTGGATTGCAGACTTTTTAATAATATTGAGATTTGTAAGACATTGCAAGTTGATTGTTGTATATATCTACAGTGCAATACCTTTCAGCATGGTATGCAATGTAACAATCTACCGTATGCGTGACATTTAAAAATGTTGAGTACTATTAGCACTGAGGTGTCAATTTTCAAATAAATTTTGTGTAATTTGTTTACTCTCAGGTGTTCATCCAAGCGATTTCCCAAGATTGACTTTGGTATATACAAAACCTTGTCTTAGGCATGCGAGACAAGGATCATACCCAGCCAATGGATGAATAGTTATTTGCGTTTATTTCCCGTGAGAATGCAATCCAGCTTTATGTTTGTTTGATTACGTGCTTCAAAAGCCACTGCTATACACTATCCGATCTTTCATGCAATTAAATGCTGAAACAAATTTATTTTGGAGGGAACAACAAGACGTCAAATTCATACCCAATACAGATTGAGTTAACAAAAAAATCAACGAAAATAGCGTACTGACCCTACGGTGACTCATTCAAGTACTAAGTTAATAACTTTATACTCGTAACTAATTGAAATGTGTTAATCAAAGGAATGAAAGCACAGTCACTATGTTTGAAGCATATTTGCCATGCCTTTGACAAGGTCACGTCATTTGAGGAACTGCGAGAAGGTATGCCGGAAAATTATAGAGAACTCCGGAATTATTTTCTCGAGTTGTGAGTCGAATGGTCAATTGATGAGCCCACTTTTAGCCATATAGCATGTAGAGCGTAGTGCTATGCAACTGTACGTAGAGATCGCCTTTAGACTAAAACAACAGATTGAAAGTCTAAATGCTGACTTGAGAAGAAATCTTATTTCAATACCAAGATTTCCTGCGAAGCAGGCAGTTCACTCTGTGTAGTTCATCAAGACTTTGTAAATTTAATTAAAAACCTATTTTATAGCTATACACACACATTCGTCATCTTCCTGATTCATGCAAGTGTTCGAAAAGAATTCGTGATTTTTTGCGCCCCATGCTTGTATATCTATCATTGATTGGCATTTCTTTTCTGTCTAAATCAAGTACATTGATAACTAAATATGGCATCATATCATAATGTCTAAACAGCATCAATTACAGTGGTAATTAATTTAGTAATTATACAGATTAATAGAGTAAGCAGATTTTTTCCAAAATGTGTGTATATTTAAATAGATACTATCAATAAGTAGCAAAAGTTTTTCAAAACACGTAACAGAAAATGCTTCAGTATTTTGTATTGCCTTCTCTGGCATTGATAACTGCCTGAATTCTCCGGGGCATCGAAGAAATTAAAGGAAGAACGGCATCACATATATCTTGGTCTCTGTGCCAGTGGCGAATCAATGAAGCGATTAAATCACTTTTTTGTTGTTGGTTGGTCGATTGATATTTTCTTTTTCAACATCTCCCACAGATTTTCCAACGGATTAAGATCCGGAGAGTTTCCCGGCCACTTCAGAACCTTCACTTTAAGATCTGCTTGAAGTAATTTCTTAACAACTTTGGCCGTATGACAGGGAGCAGAGTCTTGCATAAAAGTGAAACGAGTCAAATGTTCACTGCCGTACCAATCAATCACTTGTGGCAAGAGTCGATGTCGTAAAATGTCAATATACTTTTCAGCATTCAGCTTACCATCGATCAAATGCAGTCTACCGGTTCCTTTACCAGAAATGACACTCCAAACCATGATGGAAGTTGGATGTTTGACCGTTGGTTTCAAGCAGTCTGGATGGAATTCTTCTGATGGTAGACGACGAATATACTGGGCTTTGTCGGCAAGGATTTGGAATGAGCTTTCATCACTAAAGTCTACATTCAACCAGTCTTCTATGGACCAGTGCTGATGATCCAGACACCATTGTAGCCGTTTAGCTTTCATGGTAGGAGTAAGTTTCGGTTTGCAGCGAGGACGATGAGCAGAATATCCCAAATTAACCAAATATCGCCGGATTGTGCTGCACCCAACTACAATTCCTGAAGAACTAAGAGAATGTTTAAGTTGAGCACTGGTTATTCTCCTGTCTTTTCTCACGTCTTTCACTAAAAGTCTCTTCGCCCTATCATTCAGAACTGGTTTTCTCCCGCAAACATTTTTTCGTCGTGATGAGAGGTCATGAACCGTAAAATTGCGCGATATACGGCTAACAGATTGCTGACTTACTGAGCACAATCGCGCAGTTTCAGATTGAGTCTTGCCACACTTGAGATAAGTTAGTATTTCTGCCTTCTTGGACTCATTCAGATCTCTTACACGTCCCATATCTCGACGCGACGCTGGTAAAGTGACAGAGAATTGTTGATTTCGTTTGATTTCTAATTTGAATTTGAAAATTTGAACGGCAAGACTGAATCAACATTCTGCATAGATATCTATCAAAGTGCATCAAAGTGCAATCTTTATTAACTTTAAGCAGTCGCATCAGTAAAGAGAATGGAATGGTATCAGGCAACAAGCATTTATCTCAGAGAAACGATTATGAGATGCTCATTTTCATTTACTCTATTAATTCGAGCACCTCTGTACATGCAAAAATACATGTTCATGCATCAGCAGCAAACATTCGGTTAAGATAATTTTAGAAAAATGTTTCTTCGTTTATTGATGTTATGTACAGACGTCTTATAAGTGCTTATAACTGCACATTGAAGTAGTTAATTTTATGTCTTTCGATGATTTTATTAATTTCCAGGCAGCTTTCATATAGCAAGGCCTCGTTTGGGTGAGTTTGAGCGTTCAGGAGTACGGGCCGAAACGCGAATCCTTACTGATGACCGCGTTCCTGCTGATGACCCCAATTGTACATGTTTTCAATTAGGCAATAAGTTTTAGTAGTTCTTTCCTTTAACCTGTAGAGAGCGCCACATGGGTCCCTTTGGAGGGATCAAATTCTTTTCACTTATCGTTATCTTCTACTTCATCTTCCCCTCAATCAAAGCATCAAATTTCATTCTGACGCAATTGACATATGCAAGCATCTGAGCGACCACACCTGCAGATTAAGTTTTTGTCAATACTAAGCAAATGCTGCAATTACTGCACTGCCCAACATACAGTGTGGCAGACTGGCAGGATTTCTCGTGTAAGTTATTAATTTTTTTGCTCTACTTATATTTACACAGGCTTTTTTCATTACCTACCATTTGAATATTGCTAGCATTTACATTTGTTTTTTCTTATTTTTCACATACTTTTACATAGTTTTACTTACTGAACAGTGCGATTTGTGATTTAATTAATTATTGTCTTTCGCCCAAGGTTAGACCTTGCTAATTTGATTGATCTCTTTGGGGAAATCGTCTTCCTTGTCAATCATATCTGAAGTTGCGTAGAAACTGAACAATACCACCTCAAAAATGGAGTGCTCTCTTTTGAAAGAATTTCCTCCAGATTTCGTATACGATTAATATTTGAGTTGTACACCAAATTTTACAAATTTTAAGTACAACGGAGACTTGGCATCATAAATGGCAGTAATACGAGGGGATTTGTGACCTAAATTCGTTAGAATTTCTTAATTTTCAAGAATGTGTCAAAATTGATGATTCTTAACTTTGAATGGTGATGCAGCGTATTCTACGAAGGTGGGGCAGGCGAGTTAGAACAAATGAACATCATAATTATGTAGTTTATATATCTAACATGTTGCATTGTGAATTTCATGTGATTAGAAGCAATATTTCATAAGTTGCGCAGAGGGAGGCTGATCCCCACCCCACACGTCTATGCGCATTTTTTAGCATATAATATCTATTGAAGTACGTACTCGTAAGCGTGACATCAGAAAATCTCACAACGCCAACAACGAATTCTGCTGAGCACTAGTTTGTCAGCAAGTCGATTTAAACAAAGCTGTCAATTGGTGGACTTTTCAAGATAATCTTAAATATATATGATGTGATGCATGAACGTGAGCCATAGATATGATATATACATAACTAAACATATTATTTATTTATGCAACAGCTGAACGTGCCAGTGATTTGACGCGATAGTTCTCATCGCTTGATCTACTGATGGTTTAATTAATTAATTTTTGGCATTTTATGGTGCTCATTCAAAGTGGAATTTTACATCAGTGACTTAGTGATCTTATTCTACATCGTTTGGTGCTACTCGCTTCCATGTGGGATTGTTCGTCGCAGTGATACTCACATATTTGTGTGGAACGTGAGATTTATGTCGATGTGCGCATGCGCAGAGATTTCTGACCGGTTCTTCACCGTTCCTCTCTCTCTCTCTCTCTGATTTTTTTCATTCGTTGTTTCATAGTTGTTTCAAATCATTATTACGGCGGTCTGGTGACTTAAGAGCTGCAATAATTTTTGATGCTTACAACGTTCAGTGTTCAATTCTAGGATACTGCTAAATTCTGCTTCTTTTTTGCGCTGTGTCGCAATCCTCACAATCTATCTCATTTCGAGCTGTCTGTAGAATGTCTACAACCCAATTCAGCAAGCTTTCCAAACGTGAGTTCAATGAGGCCATTACTTTTGCAGAAGATGAAGAGAGAGACACTGATGCTTTGAATGCTGATTCTCTGAACGTTATGATAACTCAAGCAGTGCAGGGTTTGCAGACGAAATTGTTGCAGAAAACCTAAGAAAATTAGATGAATTTGAAGGAAAGATACGCCAAGAGCTCTCTCTCTCTCTCTCTCTCATAAACGTCCAAGAAATAAAGAAATCTCTTGAATCCGAAATTCTTCAGGAAATCATTGATAAAGATGAAGGGAAATCTAGCCTTATGGTTTTCGGAATCCTTAAAAATTCTTCCTTTGATAGTGTTCATAACAAAATTTCAGCCATCTTTGATGTCATTAATGTGGATGTAAGTGACTATGAGTTCCCCTCGGTTATTCGAGCAGGGAGGAAGAAGACAGACACAATACGACCGATTAAGCTCATTTTCAGAATACCATTGATAGTCATTGTGTTTTAGCTGAGAGGATGGCGGAAGTTTTAATAGGGTCTACATGAAACCTAGTCTTACCATCCGTGAGCAAATGAAATATCGTGAGGCACTCTAAAAATGAAAGCGAAACAGAGAAGCATGAAGGATTAATGAGTCGAAACAGCCTTTTCGGAAAGTTGTTGTATGAGTCCTTGCTCGATGATGTTTAACTCTTCATCCGTCTCTCCTCATTCTAAGCCAGCCTCTGTCCCTTCCCATAAAAAGTTGGGATGCATTTTGATAAATGCTCGATCAATTTGTAGCAAGCTTGATACTCTTCAAAATTATGTTCTGTTTGAAAGTCCTGATATCCTTGCAATATCCGAAACTTGGGGGCGGCCGCATCTCAGTGATGCACTCATATCTCAGCCTGGTTGCCTATTGTTTCGTAAAGACCGTCTTGATAGACTCAACTCTACTAGGTGTTGGTTTTTTGCTGTTAATAAATGAGCAACTAAATCCATCACCGTATCTTCAGGACAAAATTGTATGTTTATAGAATCAGTATTTTGCATTGTCAGCAGAGTTGGAAAAGTCGGAATTGGAATTAATTCCGATCCGGAATTAATTCCATTTTTCGTCGGAATTGGAATTGGAATTGACGATATTTAAATCTACTGGAATTGGAATTGACCTTGATAAACCTCAATTCCACTTTTTCGATATACCTGTGATAAATCGATTTACAAAAATTGAAATCACAGTACTCGTCCGTTGTGTTGACTGCACGCAGAGATAAGAGAGAGATAGATCGACAGAGATAGCTTTATTCTACTGTTGAATAAAGGGTTTTTTTGTGACTTCGATGGGCCTATAGCCCCGGACAATGTTATTTCAGCGATTAAGCAGACAATGAAAAGACAGACATCTTTGTTCAATCTGTTGCTTAGTTATTTATGAAGTAAGATAATTAATCAAAATAAAGCCATTGTTGAATTTAGTTCTTGATAGGATAGGTACAAAAATTGGAGATTACCTTAATTGTTGTACACACGAAAAACAATTGGTTTGGAAATAGGAAAATTAACGCTGCATCAAAGGGCAGCAACCCTGTCTGTTCAAATCATAATATGGACAGTGCCAACAAATTATTCTAATAATTAATTATTCAATTACAGGAACTATTATTCAACTTCCAATCACAACAATTAACAATATCAATTTTTAAGACTATAGTTATATAGATACGATGCACAACGATAAAAGAAAAACTTTAGACTTACAGTTCACTTCTTAATATTGAATTCACTTCAATTCGATCGGACCCACTTATACCAAAATAATATCATAAATATCAGTGTTACTTATACCGTCAATCTTCGATCGCGCTCGCTGATGTTTTGCCGTATACGCTGCTGTGTTGTTGTTCGCTGGCAGGCAGTTGTTGTTGTTGCTTCTGTAGTTACATGTATGTTACACCGCGAGAACCCGGAGTTCTTCTAATAGCTACTGAAGATGTCGTATGTGTTGTTGTTGTATCAATTTCTCATCGTTTCTAATTTATACAAATTTTTGAGACTTGACGATAAAACCACTTTCTTTTGAATATTGAAAGAGTTTCCTTTAATCTTTGCTCGTTAGCTTCCGACCCGACCACATTTCGTTTTTATCACGGAATTTTTAATCTCCTTTTTTAACATGGACCATTAATCAGATTTCATGATATCATTTTTCATCGTCGTTTTTTCTTTCATCAACAATCACTTTATTCGCACACTGAAATTCATTCTTCTGTCAGTTTATTAATATATTTATTCGCATCTCATCTCACTCACTCACTCACTCTCTCTCTCTCTCTCTCTCTCTCTCAGCGTTTGATTCTTTGCTGACCGTTAACTTTCTTCTCTTTTTTTCACGAGATATTGAATATCTCGTTTACGAAACGAAAATGGCGCAGGCTGACTGGTGACATATATACATGTACACAAGAAATATGAACTGTAAACATGAAAACGCACATAGGAACGACGCAGGGAATGGCACACAGGAACAATGAGGAAAGGATAAGGGCACATGGGTTAGATTGAAACGAACAAACGTTAGATACATTAACATAAGACACTATACGTGACATGCAATAATCGGAATTGAATCTTATTATGGAATTGGAATTGGATTGAATTGAACTGTTTCGACTAGAATTGGAATTGGATTTGGAATTGAAATTTCTGCTCCGGAATTGGAATTGGAATTAAAAAATTTCAGTGGAATTTTTCCAGCTCTGATTGTCAGACTTTCTCATGAAGCATCTCTTCCCGTTGCAAGCGTCTATCGATTGCCTTGTAATTCATGCTGTAATGTTTTCTGACTATGTTGAATACATTTGCAATTCTTTCTCTGGTTCTACAGCATAATGATAATGGGTGATGTAAGTTGCCCTGAAGTTGATTGGTCTGTTCTTTCGGGTCCTCCGTCTTTCAATTTTGTAATTCGCGTCCAACCCGTAATGAAAGTGTGTTGGATCTATAATATAGTGAACGATGAATCTTTTGTTGATAATATTAATGTGCGAGAACCTTTTCCTGATAGTGATCAACAATAATGCCATTACTTGTGATCTATTGTTTACAATAGTATCTAGTCCATCTTCGTTATTATCCACTGCTGCTGAAAATCGTTTTAATCCTTCTAAAACTAATTTGAATCTATCTCGCCCAATTTAGATATTTTGTTTAAATCTGTTAATTTCAATTCATGCGATGTCAATTTATTGTGAAAGACCATAAAGAAAGCTATTTTGCATGCAGCAAGTGTATCTATCCCCATTATATCAAAAACGATGTTTTTGAAATCTGTATCAAGATTCTGTATGTTTTGAAACGGTGTATCAAGATGTACCTCTACAAGATAACGTTTTGCGCGCCTTTTCGTCAAAGGCGGAGAGTTTATCTAGTTTGTGGTAATTGTATTTCACCTTATCGCGATGTATTACGGAGAGAAGCTGAAGAGACGTTGAAAGAATCTATTGATGAGGAGAAAAGGAGGAAATATTATAAATTGCTAAGAATTGTAAGAGGAATCCTAGGCTGTTTTGTAATTATGTCAAGTCATAATTTTCTTGTAAACCAGCTTATATACTTGTTATCAAATCGAACGGTGAAGAGACAGCCAACGATAAGAAAGTGTCGAAAATTTTAACGAGCATTCTTCGTCTATTTTTGTTGCTGAGGATAACAATGTTAGCTTTAATTTACATGCATGTTCACATAAATTATCTAATGTTGTCTTTTCTCATGAAGTTTTGTATGATTGATCATATTAGAAAAACTGTTTCCTATTGCGGCTCCTGGTCAAAATGATATTTCGAACTATTTCATCAAGGAAGGTGGCACGACTATTATATGTGCTTTTCCTCGGTTTTTCTCTGTACTTATGCCTGCTGACTTACTGCCGGACGAGTGGAGAATCTCTTGCATAATACCTGTTCGCAAGAAAGGATCCAAATCCATTTGCTCTCATTATCGACACATATCCGTCACATCAGCTATTTGCAAGTCAATGGAAAAATTGTGAAGTCTGATTTGATGGGCTACTTGCTGAGTAACTTGCTATCAAGTGACTCACAATATGGATTTTTGCCAGGTACATGTAGATCATGTAGTAGTGCATTATTGGACTTTCTGGATGACGAAAATGACTTTGTTGATCACGGAAAATGTGCCGACACTATCGATATTGACTTTTGTAGAGCATTCGATTCAGTTCCTCATCGAACTATCCGTATTAACCTGAAATCTTATGGTATTGATGGGAATTCACATGATTGGATCTCATTCTTTTTTTCTAGATAGAGTGCGATATGTGAAGATCAACTCGGCTTTTCTTCCTTGTCTGTGTGCCTCAGGGCGGTGCATTGTGCCCTTTGTTGTTTCGGATTTATTAGGGTGATGTGGATCAATCATTGCATGGAAAATCTTGCGTATGATGTTCGTCTATATATGCAAAAATATTGCCGAGCAATTTTTTGATATGCTAAAGTTGCAGCAAGATCTTGATCGACTTGTAAAGTGGTTTCAAAGTTGCCAGCTAAGAATGAACCTGGATAAATGTTACCGGATGCATTTTGGTCGCTAATAGCCTTCGCCCCAATGGGGGAAGGCGTTTTTCGCTTCCTGGTAAATTTTGTGAATATCTTTTAAACCAAGAAGGCTATGGCCACCAGATTTCTAGTATCTTACTTTCTACGTATTATGCAACTTTTGACTGAAGTAAAACAAATTTGGCACTATACTTTTGGTTTTTTAATGTTTGGAATATTTTGGCTGATTTCGGTATATATTCACTTCTAATGTACATTGCGATATCAATTCTTGATGAAATAAGTTGATATTGTATAAAGGATTCTTTTTTATCAATATAAAGATATTCACAAATGCAAAGTGTCTAAAATTGAAATTATATACTCATTATGTATGCATGTTTGACATTGGAAATTCAAATGTCAAATATGATTTTTTAATTATTTTTGTTCCTTTTGTATATGCTTCTAATCAGCAGTTATTGAAAATTTTCAGAACCATGTTGTTTTTGGCTTCCGTGTCTCGATAAAAGTTCACCTAATTGGGTCATTTCTTCACCTGAAGTAACTAAATACTAAAATGTGCGATTTTGGTGCTAATTTAGTTGAACTAAAAGTCTGAATTATTTGACCTCATCTTATTAACCACTTTAAGCAGATCTTTCGATTAGTTTATGGTTTATTGGTTTTTGTTGTCATTATCAATTTCAAATAGTGATTTAATGGAAATTTGTCAAATATTGTCGTTTTTTGACCTTTGACATTCTCCTCAGCCCAGGGATGACCTTAAAAACACAATTACTGCTGTTATTCTGAATCCCCTTTCAATGTCTTTTCGATTGATGTGGGGTTTTGGAAAATTGATACAATAGTTTGGGAGATCAGGAGGGTGGTCGAAATTCACCTTCCGCAGTGGGGTGCGTCCGGAAAAGTACTTCAGTGGGGCGTGGGTTAAACCCTAAATGTTTGTACTGCATAAATGGTGCGAAATCGAAGGTATTGACGAAGTCAGTGACCTTAGGGTTTTAATATCCGCTGACCTGAGTAATTCGTGGAATGCCTTCGAGCAGTCAACCGTGGTAGCAAACTGTTAGATATCATGAGCCTGGCCTTTAAATATCTAGATAGTGCTTCGTTGCTCCATATCTATAAAACGTACATCAGACTAAAGATCGAGTATTGCTTGGTCTCCACTTATAAGAAGGATATTGACGTATTGGAGAGAGTGCAGATGATGCTCACGAAACGCTTTCGTGGTTTACATGATGTTCCTTGTCTTTCACGCAAGTGCATACTGAAACTGTTATTCCTGCAAATACGGCGCCTGAAAAGTGATCTCATTTTTGTATTTAAAGTTTTAAGGCATGGGCAGAGCTTCGCTCAGAAAGTTTTTTTTTATCACCTATTAACCGGTTAAGCTATCACAACCAAAGGTTGCTTCGTGCTCCATCTCGACTATTTGTGGCGTCGATATTTTTTCAGCCGACGAGTGGATGATTCTATTTTTGATTGCCCTTCCACCTTTCTGTGTTGAAGCTGTGACTGTTTCTGTTTTCAAAAAACGGTGGGACTTATCACTTTGGAATGTTTTTTTACTGATTTACATGTATTCTATGCTCATTTTCTTCTTACTTTTGGTTCTATTTGATTTTTACTTGATGCCGAAGTTCTATGTTTATGTTTTGTGACTCCACTGGAGCATCTACAACCAATAAATAAATAAAATGGACTTTTATATGTCAAATGATGTAATGGTTCAGAAATGATGCATAAACCCGACTTCCGATTGTGAACTCGATAGAAAGTTGAACGAAATCGGGCGATCAGTAAATCAACTAGCTCTTTAGAAACTATAGCGCAACTCTCTGATGGCAGCAAGGTATCAGCTTCGATTCAGAAGTCAGGCGCACATGAGCGGTGTCATTACATGTTCCATCTATAGGTTACGTAATTTTTGCTAGACCAAACTTTGCTTTACGCTAACACGCGCGTGAAGTTTGTGGAACCATCCAGCCACAGAATTAAATATTTTGCTTTTCTTCTTCGGTTCGCTAGAAGTGTGATTAATTCCAAATCCGACGGCACAACGAGGAACCTATTAAGTGGGCAAAAAGGAATTCCTAATACCTTACAGAGATTGGAAAAAAATTGTGCGTCGCTTGCGGATTCAGGCAAAGTGCTTCGATTGTCACAATTCCTTCAGATTCGAAGAATTCAGATCATTGCACACAAGTTTTCTGCATAATGTTGGCCGTTCCGATCATTATTAAAAAAGTAGCAGGCGTACGAAGATTAGTTCTCCTGATGACTTCACCATCGTCTTTTCACCATTCCTGACTGCATAGTGCATACACTGAATCGAATTTTTGCTAAACGATGTGTGTTGGTGTGTGCGAAGTGATATCACAGCTCGCACGCATCTCTCACTGGCTCTGGTGTCCTCTGCTGACAGCTTATTGTTTGCCATTTCCAATAGCAAGCGATACACGAATTATCCATTCGAGAAGGAGTAAGTTGTCTAATTCTGTGATGTGCCATTTCGATATTAAGAGGCTACATATAACCCTTCCTTTCTAGGAAACCGATCGAAGCGCGCGCAGATGAATATAATTCTGTGCATCCAGCAGAACAACTTTCATCTGTAACACCACTACGAATTTATGGAATCTAAGCCTTGATTCGTGATCAGGAGGCTAAAATTGATAAACAAGAAGTTGTTTCAAGTTCAAGTTTTATATTTACTCACTACAAATGATGTATGTGACACACTTCCACAATATATAAAATAAAAATGCATTAATTAAGTACAGTATACAAGTAACATGAAATAACGAATAAGTCAAATTTTAAAAGCGATAAATTGAAGACGAGATACCAGATTGTTTTTGGAGGTATGCTCTCAAAAAGTTCATTGCTCCATTTGACTTGCAATTAACACACCGTAAGTTTAGAGGCACTTTATTCCAGAAACTGCTTCCGTACCATCTTATACTGTTTTCGCCAAATTGTTTCGTCCTTACACGAGGTTGTCGAAAAACGTTCCTATGCGAATCCCCGCAGGTGTCAAACAATTCATGGAATACCACAGGCGCATGACCGGTACTGAATTGAATTTTCATTAAGAGATCTTTCATCAGAATTTCTTGGTTAAAGTTTTCCATCGTTCTTCCGATCGACTGCATCAATCTGAACAGAGACATATGCCATCTAACGTTGACTTCAACAACACCGAATTTCTCATAAAGATCCAAAATCGGTATTTTGAAGTTTCTGGATGCAGTTCGTAAACACCTCCTAAGCATACTGTCAATTTTCCGTCTCTGAGGAGCTGCCAGAAACAGAAACAGATTAGAAGTATAGTCGAAATGTGGCATGATGTAGGTTTGGACAAGTCTCCATCTCATCTTCTGATTCGTGTAGTGCTTTAATCGATTTATACCTGAAAGCTTTCATGCAACTTTACGAGATATATCACTGACTTGACCATCGAACTTAAAATAGGAATCGATCTTCACTCCTAAGAGTTTGATGGAATGCATGTTCGGTAATTCAAGGCTTCCAAATTTAAAATTGATATTTGCACCTTCATGACCAAGACCCATACATTGAAACTTTTCAGGGTTGGGTGTTAAACCATTGTCTTTTAGCCATTTGAGGATGGAGTCCATTACGTAGCCGAATTTGTCTTGAACTGCACTTGCCGATGAATCTGTGACCCAAATAGATACATCGTCCGTGTAAACAACAACCTCCGCTCCACAGGCTTTTATGAATGGTAAAATGTCATTAAAGTACACATTCCATATAAGTGGTCCCCATTGTGAGCCCTGAGGAATGCCTTTGGATGTTACAAAGCGTTGTTTCGATTGTTTTTGATTTAGTCGAATATAGTGTTGGCGTGATGAGAGATATGATTTCATCAGATTTACTGCATTATTTGACATTCCGTACATTCTTAATTTATGCAATAAAAGATCATGAGGAATACTATCAAAGCCGCTGTAAGATCGAGTGAGATCACCCCAATCGTCTTTCGTAAATCAACCGCACGTTTCCATATTTCCACCATGTATACCAATACCGATTCTGAACTATGGTTACGTTTATACGCAAACTGATGGGGTGAAAGATATTGTAGAATATGCGTTAAAACTGACGCGTCATTATTGTTTCAACAACTTTGGCTATCTGAGTAAATACAGTAACGGGTCTGTACCTTTTCAGGTCCATTCTTAAAAACTGAAGTCCAGGAACCTTGTTTTAGGACCGCTGGGAAATAGCACAGATCAATCATTGAATTGAAAAATGAATCAATCACATAGCAAAAAATAGGCGATGATGCTTTTATTGCTCTTGGAGGCACGCCATCAACTCCTGAAGATTTCCCACATTTCAGATTGTGCTTGATCACATCTTCAACAACTCTTGCTGTAGTATTGGAAGAATCAAATGTTCCGACGTCTTTCGCCGTTTCTTTTATAACACCAATGCTGACATGTTCATCAAATTCCGCATCTTCTTCCTCCTCTGTATATAGATATTCGTCCCTAGATTTACAAAATAATCGCCTAGTTTTTCGATTATTTTATCATTATCTACAATTATGTTATCATTCTCAGTCAGCATAATTTTGGTATTGCCTCTTGCTTTCCTGCTATGCATGTAGGTCTCGAAACTTCGATAAAAGTCTTTGGGTTCATCCGCATCACATTTCTTCCCGATGTACAGATTGTTTCATAAAAAGTGGATCACCCTTAAACATCGCCTTAACTTCAACTTTGTCTAACTCCGCCAAACTTGAACAAATTTCTCTGAAATTTGGAAGATATGTCAGTTGTGCTTACTAATATCATTGTTGGAAATTTCAAGCATGAATATTGAGTTGTTTTCCTGTTATAGATAAAAAAAGTAGAAGATAAGTTGATCTTCATTTAGCAATGTTACACAAAATCATACCTCACTCTTATAAAATTACATTTGTTTCCTTTGTTATGTAATATGTTGTTCTACAAGCCAAAAGCTATCAAGCAAAACAAAAATAAAGAAAATTGATCAGTCAGAGCCAGTATAGCACCATTATTCATCAACAATAATGTAACTGCTACATGCGATTAACTGGACTTCATGTTCCATAGCTTCCTGACTTCGTTGCGGTGGTGTTGGCAGCACTCCTGATTGCTTTCATCTAGAAATCTATCTCTTACCGGTTGAAAACAATACAAAGCACAAATGAACAATAACGAGATCGCATTCACAAAAGGCGAAGTGTCAGCCTTGCTAGAACTAGGGACTCTGTCGTAAAGAGGGCTCTGGCCGTCCACGCAAAACATCCAAACGTAGAGACCGCCTAATTTTGAGATTTGTTAAAGTTGATCCAAGTCTCTCGTTAACTGAGATGGCTGCACTAGTCTTGTCTATTTCTAAGTCCACTATTCGTAGAAGACTTATTGAGTCGAATTTCAATAGCTGTAAGAGGCCCTCTCAGATCGAATTATCAGATCAGCATACAAAAAGACGTCTCAGATGGGCAATGAGTCATTGTCACTGGCGAAATCAATGGGATCGGGTTGTCTGGTCTGATGAGGCATCAGTCCGTCTGAAGGATAGTGATGGTCGATTGAGATTATGGATAAAATCTGATCAGGAAATTCCGAGACATTTACATCGTCCCCGGGTACAAGGTGGTGCGACTCTACGGATTTGGGCTGGTATTTGGACCAATGGCCGCACTGAACTTCACATACAGCAAGGAACCATGAATTCTGAACGCTATGTGAATGTTTTACGAATGGACATTGGCCAAATGACAGATCAACTTGGTTATCTATGGATGATAATGCTACGTGTCACAGGAGTAGTAGAGTCAACTTATGCAAGTCTCAATTAGGGCTTAGGACATTATCTTGGCCAGCTCGTTCTCCTGATCTGAATCCCATAGAAAATGTATGGAGTATTCTAAAACGTAACGTCCGTCGTTCACTGCTACCTACAGATGGCGTATCACAACTTACGTCACTATTAAAAAGAGAGTGGAGAAAGTTAGATCAGTCAAAAAAAAATCAACGATATCATCGAATCAATGCCTAGACGAATTGGTAATGTCATTGACAATAAGGGTAGGGCCACAAAATATTAGCTTCTTAAGAACCGTTACTGTATCATAGCTTATCAGATTATATAAGGACATTTGAATATATTAGGGACATGAAATAACATGAAAAATGCTTTCTGTATCATACTTATGTTTTATTTAGTCAAATTTTAGGATGATCCACTTTTTATGAAACGGACTGTAGTTGAAAGCAGCTTCACGATTACGTTTTCTTTCTTCTTTATCCCAATGAATCTTGTTCCGCCAGGCATAGCTGTCCTTGATTCTTTTCTCGTTGTTGTCTTCAGGAGTTTGATTCAACCACTAATGCTTCTGACGGCGAGCGTAAGCAATTTTCTTGTTATACCAAGGAAGACGATTTGGATATATCTTGATATCCCTCCATGGAGCATGTTCGTCTATTATCTGTACATATACAGAGTGTATATATTCATACATGTCATCTATTGTATCAAAAATGGTGAAGACTCTAAAAACTGGGAGAGCAGCAGTTAAATCTGACAAAAATTTTGTAGGGTCAAAGTCTTTGAACGAACGACATCTAATACTTTTTGTTTCATGCGGTGGCCTATCACAATTGAGTGAAGCAACAATCATGCAATGATCGGATAAGCCTGGATCATGAACAATTGTCTTTGAAACTAAGCTATCGTTCGCGAGAATAATATCCAAACAAGATCCACTATCAGGACGTGTCGGTTCATCTATCTTGCAATTTACGTTGAATTGGTCACATATATCATGCAGGAGATTCGTATACGGTAGAGTATGTGTACCTATTGCACATAAATTCATATCACCTATCACAAAGATGTCAGATTCTATTGAGCTGGCAAGAGTGAGCACATACTCTATTTCTTCACGAGCAATAGTCAGTGAAATTGATGGTCTACGGTAAATGCTTATGAGTACAAAATATGAATCTTTGGTACAAATATGAAGGATGATGCATTCAATTGCTTTGAACTTTCTTCGACTGTCTTTTGATATACAAGGTATTTCAACAACTGGTAGAGAATCCCTAGCATAGATGAGTATTCCACCATGCTTTCTTTTTCCTTCCCGGAAAATGCGGTATCCATTGTATAAAAGTTCATTGTCAGATGTGCAACCATCCGATTTTGTCTCTTGCACACATAATATGTCTAATTTCAGCTTGTTCAAATACTCGTGCTTTATTGTCATCAAGGGCTTGTCATCTTGCTTTCGTATTGAATTTACATTCAGATGACCAATGCAAAGTTGGAATTTACTCGCAGATTTGAAATTTTGAACCTCAGAGAATGTCAACGGCATTTCATTCAAATAAGTAACACAGTGTAATACCACAACTATTCTCAGAGTCAGGGGAAAAAATCAGCAAAATTTTGCACTTGATAGGATTCGAACGAAGGTCTCCAGATCAACGTCACCAGAACTGTCACGATAGCCACTGCACCACAGTCACATTTCAAGGAAAGCAAAATCCAGTTTCCAGGTATGACAAACATCAAGTGATAGTCCGTCGTGAAGTGACCTTGACTATAGCGCTATCGACGGCATCATACCACCAACTCGACAGTACAAATACAACTCAGAAAGAATTGAGAAGGATATCACTTGAGAACGACGCAAAGCAGAAGAAGACTGTGGCGACCAAAAGATTCAGCACGACTTGAGGAATATAGTGATATAAAGATCACTGATGACGACGCGATGAGGATATGAAACAGACGATAAATTCCAAAATCCGAATCACAGAGCAGCAGAGACGTCAGACCACCAAGTGCACACGACATGATTGTTTCGAATAGAATCTCGCTGTAATGAATTGTGGTTCCGCTGCGTGGTTACGCCAACTTCACACACGTCACGCTAACGCCTCCACATTGGGAATTGCAATCCTCGGATGCCGTGTTTTTTGCAAATCCCGAAATCCTGACATTTCAAATGGAATATGCATATATACCACAAATGGAAAAAGAAGCAAAAATTGTAAAACCTTTGTCTTGCATCTTTTTTATTGATATTACATTGTCAGATCGGCAATCTGCGACCCGCAGCCCCCGAAGTCTCGTGATCCGGCCCAGGTTATCGGTAGCATGAGTATACTTGATATTCTGTTTGGATTCTGTTTGGTGTTGGGATTGTAGGGTTGTATATAGCCTAATTGCTGGGATACTGTATATGCTAAACTACTCTAGCATGACTTATGAGTTGCACCGATTCCAAAATCTGCTATGATGTCCAGGTGAAACCATCCACTTTTATGTCGGGATGTTTGGCATATAGCACAACATATAGATTCATCGTGTCGATCTCTTAGATAACATTCTTTTTCAATGCTAATTTCATCCAATGAGCCGGACATTTCTTCTTTTGTAAAATCTAAGGTTCAGCACCAGTCATGTCATTGACGTCTGCAGTTTAATTGATTTCAATTCCAATGATGGCATTGAGAGAACTCGACTGAGCACCTCAAGTCCAATGTATTATCAATTACTTAAAATACTCACTTTCCTGAATTATCATTTTCCTTGAGGAATTTGATATTTAAGTCTAACTATCATTAAAGCGCCCAAAGACGGTTTTTGACAAGTATTGATACGTGGTTAATGATGAGAACAATTGCTGTTATCTGAGACAGACTTTCTATCTCATGGTTCATTTCAGTGCTTCTTATCTAATCATTTTTTTAATCTTCATCATAAAATCCTTTCAAAACAAGAAAACAGTTGAGGCATAGCGCTTTCTAAATGTTCATCTGCTCATCATTTCTCATTTTGTATTCCGTAGATAAGACATTCGAAATGAGTCAATACTCACAGTGTTGATGAATATTTGATATCTCTCAAAGCAGCACACAGTTCCCTTTCAGACAGCGCATGTGTGAACCAAGTTGTCATAAAGCGAAATTCACGCTTAAAGTCGATATTCGAAATGAACTCAATTTTCAGAGGAGATTGGACTGAATGAGAATGTTTTCTTAATTCCTTTCACTGAAAATTGCAGAACATACATTAACGCTGTCGCCGCTTTGCTAAGTAATCGCTATTGGGTTTATCTGAACCGATGAACATCGAAACCCATCTCGATTAACCCTCGCTCCGCTGAGGTATTATTCAGGCCGCACCCAACTGGGGGGGGCGAATTTCACCCCACCCCCCACTCCGGGTGATCTCCCAAACTATTATACCAATTTTGTCAAACCACACATCAATCGAAATGACATTGAAAGGGGATTCAGAAAAGTAGCATTATTTCAATCTTTAGGGTCACACCTGGACTATGATGAAGGTCAAAGGTCAAAAACGCAAAATTTTGGTAAATTTCTATTAGATCACTATTTGAAATTGAAAATGACAACGAAAGTGATGAACCATACACTAATGGAAAGATCTGTTTAAGGTGGTTAATAAGATGTTGAATATTAATCGCTATGAGACTACAACATTTTATTCGATGAGGTCAAACGTCAAACATATTTCAAAAAGAAAAACGGTCTCTCTCTTTGTTTCGACACGTAGTGTTTATTTTGTAAAAGACAATAAAATCCCGACGCGTTTCGTCCTGTGGACAGTGTCAAGGGTGCTGGCCTTGTTCTTTTTGAAACATGACTTTGAAGAACCTCCCGTACCGACAGATGCTGACCAAAGGTCAAATAATTCAGACTTTTAGTTCAACTAAATTAGCACCAAAATCGCACATTTTAGTAGTATTTAGTTACTTCAGGTGAAGAAATGACCCAATTAGGTGAACTTTTATCGAGACACTGAAGCCAAAAGCAACATGGTTCTGAAAATTTTCAATAACTGCTGATTAGATGCAGATACAAAAGGAACAACAATAATAAAAGATCATATTTTACATTTCAATTTCCAATGTCAAACATGCTATTTCAATTTTAGACTTTTTGCATTTGTGAATATCTTTATATTGATAAAAAAGAATCCTTTATACAATATCAACTTATTGCATCAAGAATTGATGCCGCAATATGCATCAGAAGTGAATATATACCGAAATCAACCAAAAATATTCCAAACATTCAAATTTTAAAATATCTCTCACGCCAAAAGTATGGTGTCAAATTTATTATCCTTCTTTCAAAAGTTGCATAATACGTAGAAAGTAAGGTAGTAGAAATTTGCTGGCCATAGCTGCTTGGTTTGAAAGATATTCAAAAAAATTCGCCACAGGGGCGAAAAAAAGGTTAACACATGACCGCCATTCCCCCATGCCCAATTCATCATGATATTCCTTGCAGCTTCTATTTCCAGTCAATTACTAATTTCAAGGACAAAACTAATGGCTAAAAATTTACGAAAACTGAATTGAGCATTTAAAAGTCTGTAAAATGCTGAGAATGAATATGATACTTGAAAGCACAGTCTATATCACTTTGTACTGCCGGTAAGTTATCAGTAATTCGTGTTAATCAAAGTTCACTTACAATGATCATCGAAAATCATACTTCGAATGAACGTACAGGAGGGTCTTACTATGCCACTGAGGAGACACTGCTACATCTAAAAGAAATGAAATTATATACATAGATCCAGAAAAGTTGATAAGTGGAAAATAAGCTTATTCCCTTCTTTTCTACGACCAATCTTATAATAGCCCTAATAGACATTGTCTAGCCTACTTATATTTCTAAATCTATCGTGCAATAATATCGAATAATGGCAGTTTGTCCATTGCTGCCTGCTGTCGGCCGTCATTTTTCAATACTTATAACATAGAAGTCACTGCTAAGATAATAGATTTCTAAATTGTAGAAAAATGTTCTCTTACATGAAGTCTATGGATAGATGTAGATGTATATAAGTAGACAATGGAAATGCCACACGAGATTTCTCAGTAAGTAATGAACAAATCGTCGGCCTCTGATTTGTACATACCCGGGTACTTACCTTGAAATCTCATATGGCATTCCTACATTGTAGGGTAATCATAGGTACGGATGATTACAACAAAGGTTGTAAGGGTTGTTAACAAATAACAGAGTCCAATAAATATCTATTGTAGTGAATGCTACGCGGCATAATTTCATTGATGCCGTCCCAGAGCCGGCAACAATCGTCATTGTTGCCGGCTTCTGAATTAAAGACCACTATCTATGTATGTAGCCAGAAACTATCACAGACTTCTACATGTGCATGAATCATAGCACGCATTCACTACAATAGCAATCATGCCTAGCTTCTTCAAGCATCAATGATCCTTACAGCCTCGGCTGTACGACTCATTGATGCTTTCAAAATCTAGGCATGATTGATATATTGAACGAGGGCGTAGCCGTGGCCCGAGGTCAATCGATATTTATTGGTCGAGGTTGATTTGGCTTAACAAGCCTTTCAGCCATGCTGTATCTTATTTTAAGCATAGTTATTTCAAGCATGCAACTTGACATGATCTCTATGCAAAGTCCTGTAGAGATTCACAGACACTTTCCAATATTTACTTAAATTTCAAAATTATTTCGTCATTGTGTATCATTTCGAATCACTGCTTCCCTAGATTTTATCAATTTGTGATAATGTCGAATCGTCATGGAGTCAGCCACTTTTTGAAGTGTGATATTGCAAGTAAAATAGAACATCAAACTCCAATAAATACCAAAAATTACGCGAATTGGGCAATGAACACATTCAATGATTGGAAAACTAAACGTATAAGCAGAAATATCACAAATCCAAACGTGCTTCAAGTATATCATCACACAAGCGAAATCAGCAAAATGATCTGAATCTGAGACAAGTGCTCTCAAATACGCGTTTGTAGATGTCTAGTTGTCTCGCCGATGTAACACTTGTCACAGTGTTCACAAGCAAATTTGTAGACTGTTCGACTCGCATTGCAGAATCAGTCGTCACAGCTGCTTTTGACGCAGATATCTTAGTGAACAATAAGACCAGCTCTTTCCCATTGATTTTAAAGTTGTGAATTATAGACCTTATTGTCTTGATTTGTTCGCTTTTACTATATAAACCACTAAAGATGAAGACGAGTCTTTGAAATTGTACAATTTGGTTGAATTAAATGAGTCGCAATGAAAGAAAAATGTCACAAAAACTGGGCACATTATGTCGTAAAAAATCATTGTTATACAGCTTACTAAGCGAGGAAGGGGGGTAACCAAACATCAAATAGGTGCATGGCTCATCCACTTCAATTTTTGATAACGAACAGTTCACATTCTACTAAAATGTTTGACACTTAGCAATTATTTTGATCAATTTTGAAGGCGATGAAGTTAGCATTGACTCCAGCATTAACTTTTTTCAGACAATTTGCCCGCGTCTCAAAGTTCACGTACAAGTGCATTCTCCAACCAGGAATTTGCTCATCAACACCCCGAAATCCGAAAATTAAAGGAAATAGGAGAAAATATCACTAATAGATGAAAAGTTAATGCTAGCATTAATGCTAACTTCACACACAATTTAAACCCATTTGCTCGCCATTAACAATAAGGTAGCATCAACAAACAGTTCATTTCCGAATTTTCTCGCATCTTTTCCAATCCCTCCTGCCCCTCATAAACGCAGAAAATGCATTTTCGGCCCGAAATCAACCGAAAATTCAAAACATGCGAGCAAATTCGGAAATAACCGAATTGACAATCCTGAGTCGTTTGTGAGGGCGAGCAAATTCATTTTGATATCCCATGAAGTTGGCATTAGTTTTATCATCAATTTTCGTTTGGCTCGAGTAAACTCTGAGCCTTGACGTCGATCTAAGAGTCTGGAGAGTTCTGATTCTTAACCTACAGTTAGCGTCATTTTCATTTAATTAGCCTCTATTGACATTTTTTGCAAATTTTAGCGAAATCTGTGCTTTGATTTGCTTTCGAAAAAATCCGACAATGAGAAAATGATTGCTATACTAGAGGTCTGAAAATTGACAATTTTCTTACGTACTTACTTACTTAAGGGCAGCCTGTATGTGTCACGTTGGTTCGGGAAAAGGCCTTGCCCCATGACTTCCACAGCCATCGATTCCCCGAGGCAGCGCCCCAGCTGACGCCGACGTAGAAGCTGTCGATGTCCCGCCTCCATCTCCTCCTTGGACATCCAACAGCACGTCCGAGGCCGCGAGGTATCCATTCGGTCAAACGTTTGAACCAAAGGACGTTTCCGCAGCGGTTGACATGGCCTGCCCAACTCCACTTCAGTTTCTTTATTCTCTCGTACACAGGAAATGCGAGTATACGTCTCTCCATTTTTCTTTGGGCCTCTTGTAGCCGATCTGCTATCTCTTTGTGCAGGCTCCAAGTTTCTGCTCCGCATGTTAAGGCGGGAAGGATGCATTGATTGTGTATTTCTCCGTTTTTGAGAAATTGAGAAATTTCCGTTAAAAATCTTTTTGCAGCGCTCGTTAGCCACCCATCCCGCTCGTATGCGTCTGCTTATCTGTTTGATTTACAATGCATCTTGCAAACAAAAACATTGGCCAAGGTAGATATATTCATCGACTTGTTGCACCATTTCATTTTCATAGGGTGATATTTACTGGATTCCTTGCCATTATCTTGGTTTTGCTGTTCTTAATTCTTAGTCCTACTTCATTGCTCTTGAGGTTCAGGTCGTTCACCATTCTTCGAAGATCATTAGATGTTGATGAAATTGTCAGCAAAGTGCAAGTGATTTAGGAGCTTACCATTGACGTTGAGACCTTTTTGAGTCCAATTCAGGTTTTTGAATACTTCTTCAAGGACTACATTGAAAAGGGTAGGAGAAATGACATCTCCTTGTTTGACACCTCTTTGTATCTGAATTTCTGTCTTCCTTTTCAACACGGAAACTTGGACTGTGCCTTCATTATACTGTGTATATCAGAAAGGAGCGCAATATATCTAGGATCTTATTATTATCTAGGATCTGGGATAATATATCTAGCGCAATCTACATCTTGGGCAAATAACGAGTCTAATATGCTTTTTGTGTACACTGAATCAAAGGCCTTTTCAAAGTCAATGAATTATGCGGGAATTTTAAATTCGTGTGTCTTCTCCTTCAGCTGGTTCAGAGCATGTATGTGGTCGGTAGTAGAGAATCCAGAACGGAAACCAGCTTGTTCCACCGGTTATTGCTCATCCAATCTATTGCGTATCCTATTGAGTAGGACCTTATCAAAGAGCTTGTAAACAACTGATAGTACGTATGTAGATTGGTCTGTAGTTACTTATTTCATTTTGGTCGCCTTTCTTGCATTCTTCCAACTGTTTGGTATTCGTTTTCGTCTTAAGCAAGAGGAAAACAACCTCATAGAATAATGACAGTAACCGCAGTGATAGTAAATTAGACAAACAATATATGAAAACTATATTGCATGTAAAATCTTTTTTGTTTATCGAAAGCTTTGCGACACAAAATTTATTTTACGACTATTTTTATCTAGCTCTTTATTTCGGAAAGTCCTCATTGTGTCAATCCCGTAAAATGGGAGAAGTTGGACGCAGTTTTTATGTTTTTATCCTTTCTGATAGATGCCATCTGCTTAAAAGATCTGTGATGCCGCATAAGTCGCATTCTTGGCCTTGTGATTATCTGTTAAAAACAAAGAATTTTATCGAAATATATATCTTAGATGCTAGCCTACTTATTTATTGTACACTTTTAACTTAATAAAGATGTAATAACTTGTACAGCAAAATAGAATTCTTATAAATCACTTCACCTGTACAAAAACAGTGCACATGTGTTCACATTACTTATTTGCAGCATAGTTCACTGCTTGTTTCATCTCATAAGCCACATACCCATTTTGGGAGAACATGTGCGCGTGCATATTCCTGTCAGATTCACTTTACTCTTTATATGAGATTTCACGCTATATTCACCATTTTTTGCTGCAAAAATGAATCAGTGGTTTCATACTCATAATTTGTCATAATTCTAAAATGAGGACGCCGCAGTACAGGTGTCAAGCTTTTGTCGTCGACCTTGTCTGCGTCCTCTTCCGGAAGAAGAGGAAGAATAAATGGAAATTTATTGTCCAGCACGCACTCTAGAATCACATAGTTTTTCTTGATTCCGTCATTGCTTCGATCTCTGCTTAGTATATCGATGATACAAAAACAAAGTTCACAATGGCATTCTGTCTATGTTAGCCACTAACAATCTCCATTCATGTCAATAACTGAAAACGACATCGATTATAAAGAGGCAGCTCCGAATCAATGATCGCAATTTGCGCTAAGTATCTGTGTTATTTATCAAAACCAATAAACATGCATAATACATTGTTATTGTCATCGATCGCAATTTTTATTAATGTTCGTGATCACATGTATAATTGGCTTACTTACACTTTGAGATCCCGGAATTCCAAAAATCTCGAGTTCTCAAATTTTGCTTTAATTGCAAGAATAGCCCCTAAATCGTTCAATTGTATCGCATGTGAACTTAACGATCTACAGAAACAATTTTTACTCCAATATGTTGATGTTAAATTACAAAAGTGATCAAACAGTGAAAGCAATTTAAGAAATGCTCCCATAATCTGAGTAGATATGAAAAACCGTTGACTTCTTAGTTCTTAGAGGGTTGTCAGTAATTTAATTTTATTAGACTATTTCGAAACTGCATGTCATTTCTGCGTAACGGTGCGCTGGATAGGAAGCAGAGTGTACATGCAGAAAATTGCTTTGAACACAGTTGAAGTGTCATATCCAATTCACATAGTTACTTTAACATTCTTTTGACAGAGTGATATATTGTTCAGAAAATGTCATGCATTTCATTGGCCAACATATCAAATCAGAAGAATATCCAGGAACCACGACGAATTATCATCAAAATTAAATTAAGCATATGCAGTGCATATGATAACTACGTGAAATTGAAAAGTCGGAATGTATGACGTGAGAAAACTGTAAAAATGAATCCGCTACATGTCCTATATGCAAAATCATTAAAATTCCAGCTTTAATACAAATTGCCGATTTGTCTGATGATATTAAAACAATTAAGCGAAGTTCGAGCAATAAAGTGCACATGTCTAGCAATGAAACATTTTCTGACAATCTCTGAACTCCTATATCTCTGCAATTTGTAGTAGACTACAGCCGCTGACACTCAATTTGATAAATTGGAACAGAGTAGTCTAAATTATACTGAGATATCTTCATCTAAATTTGGCATCATGATTTGATCTGGGAATTTCATCAATGCATCAGCAGTGGAATAGATAACATGTGCATTCTTGTGCATCTATGATTTTATCAAGTACTTAAGATATTTGTCATGATAAATTTGACAAAATACGCAGACAAAAATGCGACACTGATAGAACATTCTTTTAGTGGAGGAAGATGTTATATAGACACTTGTCTCTAGACGTCTCTCAATAATTATTCTGTTCTTCGTTTTCTCTGCATTTGTAGCAGACCGAGAGTTCTATCGCATGAGTAGGATTGTCCACTTCAATGAGTAACAGAGTGTTCGTCAGGAATGTCGATAAAATTAATAGTTTAGCAATCAAGAAAGGGCTTGCAGATTTAGGAAGCTTAGAATTTTAAGATTTGGAAGGAATGCACTATTTTCAATTTATATTATCCCTAATTCTAAAAATATTGAATGTCAAGAGGATATTGAAAATGTAGAAATTTATAGGAAATGTCCAAACCATAGAGTAGGTATATATAGGTAGAGTGTCGACTCAATTCTGTCTGTATACAGTGAAAATTTTCATATGAGAATATTCATTTTTTTGCGGAGATTGCGTTCCTGTAGTCCAAAATAATATTTGAGCATTTTTAAAAAAGCTAATTATTTTCAAATTATTCCTGCATCTATGTACTGCAGAGATGACGCCAAGTTATAAGTAGCATGAAACAAGTTGCATATCAAAGGGAATGAACATATGCTAACAAGCATCTTAATTAAGCGGAAATTAGGCTGATAACTATCAAAGGAATTTCATGAGCTGCATTATAATGCAAGTCTTCATGCAGACGTCGACATATTATTGTGATTTCTTGGCTGGAATTTCCAGTTTTTAATTCTATTTTCATCGGCATACTTAATTTTATGATTCATTCAAATCTGAATATAGTAATGCAGACCCATTTGCATCTTTTAACTTAATTGTGATCATTGTCAGTGGTTATTTTATTTTGCTCTACCAGTGGTAGGTTTTAGCTTGTGACATGATCACGCTCATGAAAGTGCCCTTGTTGTATGTATTCAAGTGATAGCAACCCAACGGATTGCTAATTTAACAAACTATGTTACCTCTCCACACAGGTTGACATGACATGGAGGATTTATGATATGCTATTATTCCTTCTGTTTTGCTATCACGATCAGTCAAATCCAAAATTTCTCCAAAAGTGTAAAAACTTGCATATCTCGCATGTGATGCTGGGTTTCATTCGAGTTCATTTAATAAAATCGAAACTGTATACACAAAGTGGATTTAATTATTGATGAGTTGATGGTTGCTACTCTACCTTATATACTTACTATGGTCCGAAATATGATCTAAACAGGGAAGATCGGAAGAATTGAGAAGACAATTTCCGTCAAATATGCTTCGTCGTTCAAATATGACGCATTTCAATCAATCATAATCACATTATAGCAATGTTAATAGGATAATCACATTATAGCAATGTTAATAGGAGTAACAGAAGTTAAATATTCGCTGTAAAAAAGGCAAAAAAAGGAATTAAAAAAGCTAGAAATTAACAAATCATTGTCCTACGAAACTCTGTTAAAACAACCCCTATAGATAAAAAAGGCACATAAACTGTGAGAAAAGAAAATCTGGCTCAGAACCTAAGAGGTTTGCCAGCAATGGCAAGCTCTTCCTGTCCAATTATGCATTCCTTGTGTGCCAGAAGAGATCGGGCATTACAGCGCATCAAGGCCACCAGAAGCTTTCTTATTATTGCAGCTCTGACCTCAGAAAAGCGGGATCCAGTCAACATGGATAATTTTCTACCAATGCGCGAAAATACATCCTTCGACTCCTTCCCCCATTCTCCGAAAACAGACACCGCCATTGGTAGACATCTCCACCCGAGTTCTGCACATTTCGAGTCGTTGGAGGAGTGCTTGCGACATTCAGCGATGTCAAGGAAAGATCTCATGGTTGTACTCGCTACGGAAATATTGTTTGTAGAAAGCGGGTGTACCACCGTGAGATCAATCGCTCCTGGTCGTCCAAGGCTCCAGTCTGGAAGCAAGATGTCGGCAGGTCGTCTATTTATATCTGTCACCCCTAAGCCAGCACCCCTTTCAATGCTCGGTCGCAGATTCGCCCACTGGCATACCTCGCGAAGTTGGTCTCTAACAGTATTGTGTCTTGAAATCACATCAGGACTTCTTTGCATGTTAGGGCGTGTAGTCCAAATGGGTCCAGTGCTACGTCTGGGCATCTAGAACAGCAGCTGTCACCCTTAAATAAAGAGATGCCTAGCCACCATTTTGCCAAAATCTGATATTCGTTAGGTGATAGTCGCAGACCCAAACCTGATGAAGGTATCGCTGTAATCCAGGATGAAGCATCGGCGGAACTGACTGAATTCAAGCGCACGATATGCGCACCATTTGCTTGACTTTTAATTGAATTGAGGCATTTTCTGTCTATGGCAGACGACAGTTTTTGTTGTTTGGGTCTGGAAAATAATAGACTACTTGTATTGATTCGGTCTTTTTCCTCCACAACTGCATTGAATTGGTCTATGGAATTTGCAATTGGTGTTGAATTGGAAATACATTCATCTGAGACCGAATGAAACACTGATGAAATATAGGCTGCTGGAGAATGTTTCACTGTAGAGCGCAGACCAAAACCTCCATTACTTGGCTTAAGCTGAACTTGGTTCCATGCAGAGTCAGGCAACTCTATGGCTACACTCTCTTCGAAAGTCCTACGAATATCAATGTCAAAAGAATCGAAGGCTTCCTTTGCAATACCTGGGGGAATAGTCCTTGCTAGGTGGTTTACCCGACAGAAGGATGCACAAGATCGTAGCAAAGCAACTGACACTTGGGGATCGTGTAGTTCAGTTAACTTATCCAAAAGTTTCCTGGCTTTCTGACACTTGAGGTGCACAAAATTTTGACAAAACGTAGCTTCACCAATAGGTGATCCAAGGATTTCAATGTTCGGAACCGAAAAATGTTTGATATCAGCATCAAAGCCACTAATACTCCCTTGATGGAATAGCTCACACTTGTGGGGCTGGACGATAAGTCCGATGTTTTGTGACTCCTTCTGTAGTGATTTGTACGCTTGTAACACTTCCTCTTTGTGTCCTGCGAAAATGCCATCGTCCAAATACCAATAATGATGATCTAATTGGACAGTTGATTTTATTTTCTTTAGAAGAGGATGTAAAGCCAAAGCAAAAAGGAAAGGACCCAACGGGTCACCTTGTTGAACGCCTTGTGCTGAGTTTAGGCACCCAAGCTGATGCCAAAGATGAGGTTGTTTTCCGTAACACCAACTCACCCATTTATAAATTGATGGAAAATGTTCTAAACACTGATTCAACACTGTTTGACGGCAAACACTGTTAAACGCATTTGCCATGTCCACTTTAAGAAGACAGAAGTTATCCTCATTCCAGTTCCTTTCTACGAGTACTCTGGTCCGATGTATGATTTTCTCAGTTCCGAAACGGCAAGCCACTCCTAGCTGGATAGGATCAAAATATTCAGAAGCTGCAGATTTAATGCTAGAGCAGAGACACTTCGCAGTGAGACGGCGATATACTTCACCGACAGCTATTGGTCGGACATCCCAGTCGTTGGTTTTGTTTTTAAGCAAAGCCGTTAAACTCCCACCGGCGAGGAAAGGCGCAATTTCTTGTGGTGCTTTGCCGGAGATCAACAGATTTACCAAGTGTCGAAGAGAAGCACTCAGGTTTGTGGGTAAAATAGCTTCACATGCGTTGATGAGGTGCTGTACCCTCAAGCCAGACGGACCACAAGCAGTAGCTCTAGGAAACGAATGCAAAACAGCCATTAAATCAAAAGATGAAGAGAGATTTAGTGGAATTGTTTCATCCTGACTGTCGGATAGTATTAAAGGAAGTGGGGCTTCAGGGTGCTTCAATTTCAATTTTGTCCATGTTTCATTATTGTTAGGACACAGACCATCTGAAGATAAAATTCTGCACGCCTTGTTGTAGTAACCATCTTCCGCTTGATCAAGTGCAGCCGATAGCCTAGCCTCTGCTTCCTCCAACTTGGTTCGATGCTTTTGAGAGGGTCGAAAGGCTTTGCTGTTCTCAACCGCTGCAGTCCATAGACCTTCTAAGTCTCCATTGGACCATCTATCACAAAGATCATTGATCGAAATTTTGTGATCATTTTTACGACCAGCTCGTTTTGCTGAAGGGAGAACACATTTTGGAAGCATCAAAAGTCGAGTCCAGGCGTCAACAGTGTTTTCAGAGAGAACATGCTTTATGGCATCAGATAATATTCTTCCCACCTTTTGCCGGGCGTTAACTGGTATATGTTTCAATGTTGGGCGATTGAGTGTCATGACATCATTCAATGATGGTAAACTAAAACTAAATGGAACACTACCTGGACTCACAGATAAGTTGTTGTCTGGCTCGTCGCTTGTAACATGGCCGTAAGTGCATTTCTTGTCATGCTGATTGCGAAAAGATTCGGCCACTATGCGATTACACCGACAAACATAACGCCGGTGTTGCTGAAGCCAGACACTGGGCACTGATTCTGGTAGAAGACCACGGGCATGCTTTTCCAGATGATTTGTCATCATTGAAAAGGCCACGTACTCCGGGCATTGCTCTACAGGACATGGACATCCAGCACGCAAAGAACGACTTGAACGTTTGATGGTTGACATTGACATAGTTGGTATACTAGGCTTTCTTAAACTGCAGACGAAAATCTGATTGACTTCTAGAGATATCTGTGAGAACTAAATTCACAATGTGCAGATGGAGCAATAGAACTGTCATTTACTCTCGGAGATGCATGGAAATTTCAAAAGATACAGATGCATATAGAAATCCAACAAATCGGTCCAAAAGCTGCAAATTTTTGGCAAGTCAGGATCAGAAACAGAAATCTTTCATATGAGTTCCATCTAAGCATCAGAGAACCAATGCGAAAAGAAAACGATGCGGAGACTCAAGAACAGCAAAGAAAAGGATTAATACAAGCCCCGAAAGTCGTCCGCCACAACGAAATAAATAGAAATGGACTTTGAATGGTTAAAATCCCCCGTATGGATACGAAACAAATGTAAAATGCTTTCCAACAAAGATATCCAATCACGAGCAATCCAAAAAATACGACCGGCAGCTCCAAAAGATAGACAAGAGATAGAACGCGCGAAGCGTGTTCTACATTTTCAATGAGTATAGACGAGTATTAACATTGCTATTTTTGAATATAGACATCGCGATCAACCGTACAAATTACATTCAAAGCCATAGAACTCTACACTCTATCTACATGGTATTGTTAATTTCTATGTTCAAAGCAGATCATCAATGAATCAGATCAGGTCATGGGTTTTCAGAGATATGTAACTAAAATATGCATGAAACATAGACTTTCTATGGTATTGTTAATTTCTATGGCATGAAATGAATGTCTTTGGCATGGAAGTGTAACTCATCAGCGACATTTAGCTAAAAGTGATGGTAAAAAAGTAATGTTAAATATCTGATGTTAAACGGTTCCAATTCATTCACGGCTAAAATCTATGTCAATGAATTGACATAGAAAATATTAGATTTTTTATTGCATTGACTAGATATAGACATATTCAACAATGGATGTTGTTGGGTTTAAGGATATTGATTGCAATTAAAAAATAATGATATAGCCGAGGAGAATACAATGATTAGCATAGCGAACAGTGCATTACCAAGGGTGTCGGTGTGATGCTTGCAAATATCATATCTAGAAGGAACACAAAAGCCACACTAAAAAGCACAGAAGTGAAAGAAGGGATCAATACTACAGGGAAGAGTCATTTATGGTACTGATGTACAACGAACATAGGCCTATAGGTAATGAATTTGTTCATCATAATCTCTTTTGCTCTCTACATTTGCTGACTTTGGCCTTCCTTCCTAAAACCAGCTTATTAAAACCAATTTGTCTAACCAGAGAATTCTTCATTGTTATATATATCATAATCAGAGAAGCACATACTTTTAATCGATCATAGATGCTGGAGCATCATTAAAGCTGGTAGCAAAAAGGGTCGGGAAGTTCATCAAAGAAAAGCTGAATAGTAAGTTACTTGCTGGGTTAGGCCCCCAAACTTGATTCAACAAGTTTTAGGAAGAGCTTCTGGCAACAAGAAATGGAAAATAATTGTCTTTTATGGCGAATCAGAGCTGCACGTCGCAGTAACCCCCCCCCCTCCCACCACCACCACCAGCCCCTACTGATGAGTGTGATTTAAACTTTTTGATAAGGGGTTTGATAACAGGTGGACCTACTAGTACTGTAAAAGCGAGAGCAGATTAAGACAAGTGAGTCAATATCCCTGCTGTTTATCCATGGTTTGCCAGAGAGGCTAATGCATCTGATTAGATTACACTAAGAAATAGAAGTCGATACTGACAAACAATTATTAGTAATTATTATGATGTATATTCAATCTACATATATCCATGCATGATAGTGTTCGTTCTAGTGATGCATTGGTCTAGTGAAAGTTGTGATGAAGGACATAATTTTAAAAAGTCTGTGAGCACATGTGCATGACACTGAAACAGGAAAAGATTGTCACTTTATTAGAAGCGTAGTTGATTAATAACTGCTTTCAACGGCCATGATGACATCGTAAAGTTAAACATGTTCCCATTCATTATTTTATGTCCCATTGCAATATATTTTCATTGTTAAATGTCATTGCTCTTTATCATCAGCAACCTCGGCTAGATACATTTCATTGCATTGTTGTGTCGCGATTAATGATAAATTACTTCTTCGGTTGAAATTGCTGCCAAAAATGCGGCAATTGATACCTTTAAGTTGTCTTTTTGGGCTAGCCCACCAACAAAGCTCCTTCAGAAGCTTGATCCCTCTTTCAGACATCTTATGTTCTACTTAACGAACAATATGCATTAAAATCGGTAGCCTTTCTAACTCTTGCGGCGTCTGCTGCATCAAAATTCAAATTACATGTATTTCACTTAATATCATAAAAAGTATCTAAATTTTAATTAAATCAGCAATTTCAGTGGCGAGACAATTAATCCTTCAATGTCCTCAGGGAATTCTACGAACTTTCAAGTACCTTCAATAAAGATCTTTGACTGTGACTTCGTCGCGACTGTACAAAGTGCAAAGACACTTTCTATGGTTCAAATTTGGTCATTCAGTGCTGTAGCATTGTTGACTTGCCACCGTAATAGTTTGCAGCTGTCAACGTTCTTTTTTGAATAAACAAGTTCTAGGTAAGTGATTATGTAATTAATTTACTTAATGATGTGTATTGGATAATAACCCACGAGGAGCAAATGTTCTTACATCATAATAGCGCCTTACTAAATCGGTTGATCTGTGCGACAGTTCATAACAGGAAACCTAGTCACATGAATTTTTAATTCTTTTTAAAGGCAAAAGTATTTTATCAATGAATATGGGCAAACCTTATGATAAAAAATCAAAGTATTGCAATCGCATTTAAAGTAATTTGCAGTCAGCGAATTACATGATACGTAATATGTAGAACGCATGGCCATTACATGACCATTGTCATTTACCATGTTTCCATAACCAGTTTTCCCTGCATTTTTATCAAAATAGGCTTTCTCGATTTATGTGTTGAACTAATGCTGTAGTGCATCAGTGAGAACGGAGAAAATGTGATTCAACAGGAAACCATGTCCGTTGCCCACACGTGCGGACAACGACGGGAAAACGTCACGAACGTGTGATGTGCCCACGTTGCCCACTTCAAGGTACAATCGGTTGTCCACACGTGCCACACGTGGAGTGATTGACACACGTGTGGCCACATGAAGGCCACCGACTGAAATCCACTGTGATCTAAAGTGCAACACACGCGGACGCTTGCAGCGCAGCTTCCGAACACCGTGAAGAATGGAAGAAGATGTGAGGCACCACCAAATCGGTGTGACGGCAATGGCGCTCACCCCAGGTTGTGTTTCATGGACTTGCTGTTCGGCCAACCTAAGTATGAGATTTTTTATGAATCAAGATCTAACATAGCTTTCTAAAAGACTTTTATAACAAATGCTTTTGAACTAATCATGTGAAGCTCTGTTTCATACTCACAGTAAGTGAGCCTTCTCTACCATTTTCTAATCGTGGTACCCTATAGATATTGTTGTTTCATTTCGCATGCATCGGTTTCATATTTTGTAGCAAACTTCATGCATGCATATTGGCCTGGGGTGGTCCCGATTCAAGCGTTTCGGTTTTAACGGGCATGGAAATTAGTGATTTGCACTATATAAGCGCTAAGGCATGGACCTACATGTGGTAGAGCTGCATAAACCAAGATAGTTTCGCTGTAGCCTAGCTTAATGCTTTATGATACGTCTATCCGACTTAATCATGGCTGCTTTATTTCAGTATCTGTTGAGAAGAGATAGGCTATTAGGCCTTGGTCTATTGCTATCCACGTTATTAAATTTATATTAATGTCTACATGTATATTAAATTTCAAGAGGAATATTTTAATGCTAGGCCCTATCATCATTCTATGTTCAGAAAAGAAAATCACTTTGACATCTACTACGATTCATAAATCTTATATTCAACAAGAATTTCAAGACTTTATACAACGTGTTAACCAAAAACAGAAACTGCTGCAATTTTCTCAAAGTTTGATTATTTCTTCGTCATCACCTACAAAATCATCTATTACATTTGCGTGAAAATGTTAGTGGATCAGCGTGTGCTTGGGAAACCTCCTCTCAGCAGCTGCATCTCTCACAGCAATTTCGTTGAGTTCATTTTAAACAAATGATTAAGATCTACGAAAAAGCAAGAATATTTTGCATGAGCCACTAATGCAACTAATTTTGTGTAATTTCAATAATCTAGCAATGAGCCCGCATCTCCTCTTGTAAAAAGAGGATGCAAAACACAAAAACAGCTGTTATGTGCTACGCATCCATTTTTCTTTTTGAATTAACACTATAGCAAATATTTTGAATACAAAGAAGCCATTGTACTCATTCCATTATATTTTTCACTCTGTGTACTTAATACTTTTTGCTTCAGGCCTATTTAATGTAAGAATTCACATTTTTAGCAGAAAGAGATGCCTCACAACAATCGTGCTGCTCTTTCGAAGCCACAATATTCATGAAAGCATAAACTCAACACGTTCACATCTTATACATTTGTGCACCAACTTATTGTGTACCTTATTTTCTCGAATAGATGCTGCATGAGGTTTAATGAACTTTACTGAAAGACCACTAACAATGGGGTGTAACTACAGATCAGTGTGATGCTATAGCGCATTGCCTCAATGACTGTTGATAATTACTGCTGTTCAACAGTAGATCTAACTGCAAATTATTGACTCCTTTTCCTTCGGCAACGCTTTGCAACTAGAGTTTAATCCCGGTACTGTTTCTAAACCAGTTCCGTCAAAGAGTCGAGAGTGCTGAGCCCGGTTCCTCGAAAATCGAAACCGATTCTGGCACGGGTACCGAATCTTCTTATACCAGAATTAAGCTTCAAAGGCAAGCTGAAGACATAAGGCGTTTTGTTGTGTAAACGCTTGCTCAGAAACTGTCAATAGTCCCACTCAGTTATCAAAAATAAAACTCTCGAAACTGCAACAGGCTCACAGGCTCCGGTCTCATGGAGGTAAAAACACTATCAAATGGCGAAAATTTAGTGAAACTTTTAAACTTCGGTTTTCCGTCATACAGTTCTGAGAGGCTGGTGCGATGAAGACACATTCCGCTTTCTGTTGTAGTTCAGTTTTCCTTTCAGCAATTTTCTCTGAAATCGCTGCAGACCAGATGATTTCAATTTTGCTACGCAGTAAACTTCTCTCTCTCTTTTCTTCATTTGGCTTTCTGACCGGCGAGAAGGAGTGAGCGAAACCTACTGTGGATTTATTCACAGCATTTGATATCTCTCTCTCTCTCGCCTTGCATGAAATTCGGGTCGGAATGTGTGCCGTTGAAACCATAAACATCAATTTTAATTTTTAGATGCCCAGTACGTGCAAGAGGGTTATTATGAGTCCGGCGCCTACAACTCTACCCCGATGTTAATTCAAAGAAGTGTCTGCGAACATCAGTGCTGTCCATGATCACTGTTCCTCCTATGGTACGAGGAACTTCCGATGCAAAAGTTTAGATGTCACGTTTCAATCATTTTCTGCACTTGTTGCCTCCATGAAAATGCCATGTAGATTGAACTTTGTGGGGCCAATTTGCCAGAGAGCGTACTTCACATTTCAAAATGACTTTCCCGATAATTGTTGTATAGACATGGCTCGACATAATGCTGAAAATTAATGGCACTGATTTTCGTTATATAATTAGTCTCTCAAATCTCGAAATTAATTATAATAATCTGTTTATCTCTATACTTCATCGCAAATGCCTCACAGTCAATTATTAAGGCAAGGGATTCGTTCACTGGCATGGATTTTGCCAACTGAATTATTGGTGAACCAATCAAACTTAACATTGCTACGTAAAAGGAAAGATAGGAGAATTCGCTGTTTATTTCGGCTATGTGAAAGTCACATTTTTATCTGTGATGGAACGTCATATTTTGTTCATTTTTCTTTCGATATGTCTGACAAGATGTGCTCGCTACTCTTCTGTAATGGACTTAGAACATTTAAAAAGAGATTCCGTCGAATTTTTAGAAACTGAGCTTGGCGACGACAACATTGTGATAAGTGTTCCTCATGGAGGCTATTTGACGCCCGCCAGTTTACACGTCAGAGAAGACGGCTGTTTGCAAAACGGTGAGTGTCTCTACAAGACTGGATGCCAGCCTAAGTCTACTCGGTGCAAAATTATACCTCGCCGGGATATAAATGCTCTTAACATTGGAAAATCATTGGTGGAACAACTGAAAAAGAAGGGCCGAAAGCCTCATGTAGTCTACATGTTAGTTCATCGCAAATATATTGACGCGAATCGACCCCCGGAGGAAGCGTGTCAAGGCATGGAACAGTGCTTACAGATTTATAATAAGTTTCACAATTTTATAAAGGGGTCTCGAGAGAAAATCGACGGTCCTGGATTGTACATTGACGTACATACCATCCGACACAAAGCAAATTGGACTGAATTAGGCTACAGAATTTCGAAGGAGGAATTGAATCAAACCGGAGCCCTCCCAGTTTTACAAAGTAGCATTGAGCAACTGCGTAAAAGAAGTGGTGTGGACTTGGAAGAGTTGGTGCGTGGTAATCGTAGCCTAGGAAATCTTCTTTCTCTCAGAGGTTATGATGTCATTCCATCCCCACAGTATCCAAGGCCTGGGCTGAAGGGCTACGCTCGAGGAGGATTTGATACTCTGATGTATGGTTCTTTGCTTGGAGGCTGCATAGATGGCATTCAAGTTGAAGGGTCGTTAACAATTCGATTAGGTGGTAGAGAAGCTGGACGTAAATTTGGAATAGCTTTGGCGGATGCAGTTTTGGAGTTTATGAAAGACTTCGGATATGACGATCCTCAGACTAAATGTGCAGGACTTTTATCCGTTCAACCTTCGCTGATGTGCTTAATGCTCATTATTTTGAATAGTTGGTTTTTAAATGGTTTTTCTATCTGTTACAGCTAGTTCTCTTCTTTTGCGTCTGTCAAGTAAATTTTGTAAAACTGACAAATGTATTGACAATCGTGAATATACTTCAATTTGGAATATTTGAGCACATTTGAATTTTTGTATTTAAGTTTTAAATATTTTGGATTTTACTAAAAACTTTTGCCTCTCTCCCTCTTTTTTGTTGATAGATAAGAGTCAAGAATAATTTGATGTTATCTTATTTATTTTATGATGCTATTAATTTCAATCACTACTCAGTGATCATCCTCAGGCAAAAAAGCTGAAGATGATCAGTGAGTAGTGATTGAAATTAATAGCATCATAAAATAAATAAGATGACATCAAATTATTCTTGACTCTTATCTATCAAAAAAATATGCTCTTTAGTCAAGACATTTTCAAATAATCTCTCCCTCTCTTTATGTGTCTCCGGCATCTGAATTTCGAATCACAATTATTGTTCAATGGTGAAAAATTAAGACTCGATGGTTGCATTCCTCAAACTTAATTTTCATATTAAGCCTAGTGTTCGAAACAGTAATAAAATGAAATTTTCTAAGACAAATCCAGATCTCATAATACTGAAGAATACATGTAGTAACTACTTCTACTCGTGGAACCAATTTTGTCAAATTCTGGTTGGCTGATACAAAATAAAAGTATATTTAAAAAGATTTCATTGTTTTGATAAAACTGATCTTCATATATTGGACAAGAGCAAACATCAGTGTTGCCTTGGGGATTGAAATTTCAGTCCCCACCCCACCCCATACCCACAGAAAAACCTGTGGGTATCCCCACACGATCCTCATACCACACAGGATTAGACACCTAATTTATATGCTATTTTTCTTCATATAAAATAACTGTTATCAGATATTTCAATTTCAGTAGAACTTGAAGCGTGATATGATCCGTTAACTGCCTTTGATAATTGAATTATAACACAGCGGTTTTCACTACAATTTCTTTTCTATCATCTTATCAACTCATACATTACTTTTACGACACAGCGGACTCAGACGAATGCACTTGCACTGAAATGGCTCATTAATGGTTGCTAGGCCGTCAGAGGACGGGTACCAATTAATATTATTTGTTTATAATTTGTTTGTTCCGGCCAAATGCTTTCATATGCAGCTAGATTGTCACCCTGGATATAATTTTCTTCATGAACAACAGTTGCAGCACTGTTACTTTTTCTTCGCAATCACATGAAACATGCACATCAATCACTTGTGGAGCTTCAAACTGAAAGCATTCATGATAACAAGCTTCCCGCAGGCAAGTCGAATGCTGTCTGCTTCACTACCGAGTCAATGTTTACGAGTATCTACGAGCGAGTCAAAAGAAAAGTGTGTGTTTTGACTATTCGATTATTATTTTTATGTAGGTACCTCATCAATGGTTCAGACTTAATTTTAGTAGGATCGTGCAGGATTTTAACTTCTTTTAAACCAACTTTAAGTACATTCTGTTTTTTTTCATAGCTTTCTTCTTGTTGCAAGTGTGACTAAGTTTTGCATTGCATCTGAAGTAGGGCGATCTATCTTTGAGCACTTTTTGAGCACCGATCCTCGCCCAATCAGAACACGTCATCACTGAAGGGTCGCAATTTCTTAACGTGGAATCGAGCTATTCACAGCGACGAAAGTAAAATCGATGCGCGTCAGTTACTGTTGTCAGAAAATATTGTTATTGCGCATATTGGACCATATCTGTCAAAAGAAATGGTAGCAAATGATTATTATTTCAACTCTAATGCGCTGAATGTCACCTGAAGTGATTGCTGCACTGCCTACATTGATACAAGATAAACTGAAATGAAATTTAGGAGATGACGAGGTACTCTCTTCTTAGGGCGTTATATATGACGAGATACTCTCGTCGTAGGATTTAGCGTCAGTTCTACGTCAGTTTAATGTCAGTTAATGAGTGTCAAAATGCATGGAAAGTTAACCTACAAACATGCATATAAGTTCGATTTTCCTCGATGCGTTTAGCAAGGCTGATTTGAAAAATAACAAATATTACTAGGATTCAAGCTTTGATTTATGGTGTCCAATATGGTATCAAATATCCCTTTCTACTTTTTTGTCAAATTATAGACCCCGCTGAATGTGGCATTTTCATAGTTTTGATGCTTAATTGATTAAATTTTTACTAGTTGTCACGAATCGCTTTAATCAATGACTGCTTGAGAAAATATAGTTTGACATCGATGCACTCCAAATTGCGCATGTGCATTTACCTATTCACCAAGTAGCAGATTAATAAGGTTCTAAAATTCACCAAATGCACTGCAAGTACATATAAAACATTACATTAGAAAAATGCACTTATTCTCAGACTGTGTGGAGTCAAAGTGCTCCCATACTCAAGCATTGCAATAGCTAAACGATATTTTATAGTTATTATGTTCTGTCTGACTTTTTGTTTATGCCTGTACAATGTTACAAGTGATGTTGTGTTGTTAAGACATAACGAAAGCTGCATGTAGAGCTGGATACCCACGTGTTGTTCTTTCGGAATCGATAAGTGAACGAAAATGTTAATGATTGTTCAAGAAGTTTATCTGTTTTTTAATATTTCGTAGACCTATTGTAATAGCGATAGCTTACTCTTCCACAATAATCATTTTCAGTTCTGTAAAAGATGCTACACGTCAAGTTTCCATTGGGTTCATGTCCGGTGAAAACTGAAACTTGAATGCTGGGCCTTCCTAACGTATTAACATGTTCATTGACTAAATATATTGAGTAGACAAAGTAGATAAATGATCATATTTGAATATAAATACACGTCTGCAAAAACGCAAGGATCTGCATATGTGTTATGATCACTGAACACCTGGGCCGATCGCACAGAAACACTGTTTAACTAACAAATCTCTGACAGCATCATTCACCCTTTGAAATTCGCTTTTCACTAACAACTCACCATCTAATCCTGTTTCTGTGCGGCCGCCCCTGAAATTCGATTCAGAATTTTGAAAGAGTTATTCAATCTATTTATACAAAAATATCCAACAAGAAAGTGTGATGAATCAATCCACAGACTATATGTAAAAAGGGGAGCATGAAAAAATTACTCATAATTTACGACAAAATGTAATGGGAGTGCTTATGGGAAACACAATTGACTCAAATATAATTAATTGTAGCATTGGGCAAAAAATTAATTTTTCAGTCAAATTCTTCGAAAACATGAAACCTTTGAGCCCTTTATAGCAATGATCATGTTTTTATGAATTGTACATGCCGTCATGGAGGCGAAAAAATAAAACCGTAATTGAAAATAAAAAATAAACATGTTTTTAATTATCATGTTTCTTCGTTTTGAAAAAAATGCATCCAAACCATTGACACATGTTATGAAATGCTGGAAAGACTTTCCAAAGTAATGGGCAAAAGACCGTTCCAGGACACCATAAAATTCAAAAAATAGTATCTTTAAAAACGACATAAATTCATGAATTTGAACCCTTTTTCAGGTTATTAAGACCTAAATACATGAATTTAGTCCATTCAAAAAGTACCATTTTTTCAAAAAATGGCATTTTTAAAAACGACATAAATTCATGAATTTGAACCCTTTTTCAGGTTATGAAGACCTAAATTCATAAATTTGGGCGTTTTTAAAAATACCCAATTTTTCAAATTTTTCAAAATCTCAAATTTGAGAATTACAATTTTCACCCTTAAAATCATGACCGTTCCAGGACACCGAAAATCAGAAAAGTTAAGAATCTCAAAATTTGAGAATTACAATTTTTACCTTGAAAATCATGACCGTTCCAGGACACCGAAAATCATAAAAGTTGAGAATTTCAAATTCATGAATTTTATCCATCTTTCAGGTTTTTAAAATATATCATGTGACTAATAATATTTCTTTAAAAATGGAAGAAACAAAAGTGGAAGGAACTTCAGAAATGGAAGAAACCGAAAGAATATATCCTTCGTTATCTCAGTTAAACTTTTACGGAGCAGCGTGACTTCTTACTTTCTTTCTCTCTCTCTCGATCCTGTCTGTTACAGGAATATTGTATTCACAATGACATGCATTCTTTAAAACATTGCTTGTCTTCAATGAGAATAATTCCCGTATGCTTTTAATAGAATGACCTTGAACGCTAATGGAAATTTACACCAAAATTGTTCTGGGAGCCGGAAAATGTGTCGATAAAAGTGCCGACATGGTTCGACAATTGGTGTATTTTTCCATTCAAAATAATGTCGCATGAATGATTGTTATGGAAACCAAAATGAAGAGAAATGCTCATTCATTTCTCTTCTCTCTCATATGTCTATTGTGTTTAGATTGTATTTGTTCTTTTGTTCTCATAGTGTGAATGAGATTTCACAACCCGTATCATGACCTATTGTCTGTGATTTCCTTCACTCGTATCAGCTGACACAATTTTAGCAGCTGCTACACGGCAATTCTTTTCAGAAATTTCTGAAATAGATTTTATTCCATTTAAAATGAGTAACACTAGAGACTTTCTAAAAATATACGGCAAACAAAACCACGTCAAGTTTCGATTTAAATGAGATTGCTAATCAATTGGGAATGAAGAATTTTCACATATTGATGAGGGATGAATTACTATTGATAAAAGATGTACGAAACACTAACTCTACTGATAAAATGTAACAATGTAACGTTTTAATTTAGATTAAATTAAATCATTGCAAAATCGAATAAGTAGTAAGGAAAGTCATCATTAGAGAACAGTTTTAAATCAATACCCCCTTCTGACTAAGTAGTAAGGAAAGTCATCATTAGAGAACAGTTTTAAATCAATACCCCCTTCTGACTAAGTAGTAAGGAAAGTCATCATTAGAGAACAGTTTTAAATCAATACCCCCCCTTCTGACTTCTAAGGGTCCCTTAAGAAATTTTTTTATTATAAAATGAGCAACATAAATGAGTTTTTGAAATTATATGGAACACAAAAAACTACAAATTTCGATTTAAAGAAAATCGCAAATCAATTGGGAATAAAGAATTTTCACATATTGATGAGAGACGAATTACAATTCCTAAAAATAAGCCAACAGGAACCTTCAGTTCCCGGAACAAAGTTCCATCAATAACTATAAATTTCATAACAAATCTTCATACGTCAGATGAAAAAGGAATACATTGGTCTGCAGGTATCTTTAATAAAAATCGAGATAATTACTATTTTGACCGCCCGGAGGCTGAGAACTATTGGTTCGACTCATATGGACTTCCACCTACAAACGAAGTCAAAACATTACTTGGCAATGGAATTCATAATACATTTCAAATTCAAAAACCAGGAACTAGATATTGCGGTCAATTATGTCTTTATGTTTTAATTAAATTACAGGAAGGAGTACCATTTCTAGATATTATGTTAGAATTGAATAAGGGAATTGAATAAGGGAATTTTATTCCCGAAAAACGTTAGTTCCAATAATAATGATAATTAAAAATCAGTTCGTTGTAATTCATTTTGATAAAATCGGCCTCTGATATTTTCGTCATCTAAATCTTTGATTTTGTAAGTAATCGGATAAGTTTGATTTATTTTACAAACTTCAAATATTTCTTTAGTCCAATAGCCAACGAAGCCTTTTTCAAATTTATTCTTATATTTAAATATTCTAACTCTATCTCCAATTTTAAATTTCGGCTGAAGTTTCTGCAAATTCGGATTACTCTCATTCAAATTATTATTCTCGAAAATTTTTTTCTTATCAAATCAGGGTCGTCAGAAGCATTCTTTGGAGTTTCTTCAATACCAGAATGAACTTTATTATTGTACTCTTCTACAACTCCTGGTAATATCTTCAACCATTTCTGATTTCTTTGCTCAGTAAATTTCTTGAATAATTTATTTTTTAACGTCCGATTGAATCTTTCTATCACTACAGCTTTTCCAGCGTTTTCAGTTGAATAAACAGTTTCAAATAGTGGCTGAACGTTTCGGTTATAAAATTCCGACCCTTTATCAACAAACAATTTTTTTGGCTTTCTATTAGTTTCTTTAAAGATTTCTTCAAACGCATATTTAACTGATAGACCACTTTTATTTTTTAAAGGCTTTACCCAAGCGTATCGTGTATATAAATCTATAACGGTCAATGCGTATTTATAATCTTTTTCATTCGGCATATGAATAAGATCAGCACTCCAAATATCATCTTTATTAAATACTTTTACTTTCAATAAATATTTAGGCCTTCTGTATTCTTTATGAATTTCGGACGCATAGCGTCCTAGGTCATTCGACATTTCAGAGGCATAAGTTCGAGTGTTGCTCTCAGACAGCTTTGCTGTCGTTTCATTTAAACCCTGACCGAATAATATTTTAGCTTGTAAAGCTTTCTTAACAAACATTCTTTCAATTTTTTCTCTAAATGTAGGATTCTGAATACTATCTAATTCTTGAATCATCTTCTTATCAGCTGCATGTCGAGAACTTAGATCATGATTTCGATAAGCTAAATCATGCCTGTAAGCTGCGGCATCTACTCTATTTATTGGTTCTTCACCTGGTTTCGGATTATTATTCTCATCTAGTCTTCTATCTAATCGAGTTCCTGGACCGGTATATGAATGACCAGGAAGATGTTTTTCTTTCGAATATTTACTCCAAATAAATCCAGGAAAGTTTTCTAATGTTTTTTGTATGTCACCACCAATATGCTGACAATTTGAGTTTTTATTTTTGTTTAATAGATAATTTAATAAATCTAAATTAGCAATTTTTAATTTAATTAAATTTTGGGAATTTGTAGAATTCATTTTAAAAGATAAAATAAATGTTTTACCTAATAGAACCAAAGGTTCTGAGGCTTTAGCCGATCGGAACAAAGGTCCTGAGGTTATTACCGAATCATACTAGGACTTAGATATATTCCAGAACCATCTTTAGTTTCTTTAATTTCAATTAAATCATCAACATTGTGGAGAATATTTTTAAGAACTCGTTTTCCTTCATCAACTAATTTTAATTTACTAATAAAATTATCTACAACTCCTTCTCCCTTAGCAACTTTCTCTAACTCTCTATTATGACGTTTTTTTTCTTCTTATGCTGCCTTCTCTGATTTATTTTTAGTTACTACGTGTACAATACCAGCTGTCCCTCCTGCAACACTTCCTGCTGCTGTATGCCACCTATTATTAGTGGAATTAATGGGAGAATCCCGCCATTCTTTTCTTCTTGTAATTGAATATTCTCTATCATTGGTTTACTTATGTAATACTTTTTTTTATTCATCGTAATAGTTTAAGGGGTATTTTTGTCAACAATATTACGTAATTTTAATTCAACAGTTTTATTATTATTACTTTTCGCTTGCGACATTTTTAATAAAAAAATTTTAAGTTACGAAAATTTTTAATCTATTGTAGTCATGAAAAATTTTTTAAGTTAAGAATTTTTAATCTATTCTAGTTATGAAAAAATTTTAAGTTACCAAAAAATTTTAATCTATTCTAGTTATGAAAAAAAATTAATTAATCCTAGCCATCTTTCCATTAAGAATTTCAATAGAATATTTTACATCTTCTAGCAATAAACCATAAGCCATCAATGAAGTTGTGGAATCTTTCTTTTCAATATTAATTGTTACATCACAACCAGTCTTGATAATATCTTCAGATTGTGCACTTAAATCGAAACAGAAAACAGAATATAAATGTCTCCAATCTCCAGGAGTTAATTGTGGTTCAACTCCAAATTCTATACAAAGATTTCGATAAGAATCATATCCTTCCATAAATTTATTATTGGTATCATCGCATCTTAATGGATCAATTGGATATCGGGTTTGATTTAATGAAACTTGTAAACTTCGAATTGTATTAATATGAAAAAGATTGTTGTTCTTATCAAAACTTGGAGAATTATTTCTTTGAAATGTTAGTAATAAATATCTTGGAGTATTCGAAGTTCTAGTAAAATGCCAGTTAAATCTTTGTTCGGAAAAAGTTACTGAACTAGCAGTACGCTTTAGAAAATTAACTGGAATTGGTTTGTTAGTATTTAATCTTTTTGCAATAGCTGTTTCAATCTCTAAACTAGGAGTAATATGCTTAATCCACCATTCAAGTCTATCAATTTTTAAATATGCTTTTTTCCCAGTCTTACCAAAAAAGATTAATTCATTATTTGCTGTACGATGAATTACTAATTTAAACTTTAATTGATATGATATTTTTTCATAATCTAAATAGCCGAATAATGGAGACAATGACCAATTAACTGTCTGTTTACTTTTCTTGTTAAATTCACGTCTTTCTTTATATGCACTATTGTTTGTTTTATTTAAATGTTTTGCAATATTTTCTAAATCTTTCGCAATTCCTGCTGCATCTGTTCCAGCGTGAGTTAAATCATCAACAATTATACCATCATTAGTATCAGGAAACCAACCTTCGATTTCATACTTTTTATTATTTTCACCAATTGTTACAAATCTAAGCATTGTATCAATTACACCTGGAGAATCACTTATTGTTTCTATATTTTGAGTTGCAACATCTAAACGCATTTGTGTAAATAATCTTGGAAAAAAATTATTCTCTAGTGCAATATTATCGGTTTCTGGTAATGGTGTTGTAAAATTGGCATCACTATACAAAGAATATTCACAGTGTAAAAATGAATCAGGTAGATATATATAACTCTGCTGATTATCAACTTCAAAAATTAAACCACCTCCAGTATTTACTCTACCGGAAGATCCGGGATTCATAGCAATTCTCATATAGTCATTCTTTTTTTGATTGCAACTGACGAATGGAGGATCGTCTAATCTAAATTTATTTTCGATAAGCGAAGACATTTTTATAAAAAATAATTTGACTTTTTGTTTTTCTCGCACACAGAAAAAATTCTGCTAAAATAATTTTACTAAAAAAATTTTGCTAAGAAAATTTTGCTAAAAAAATTTTACTAAAAAAAATTATACTAAAAAACATAATTTTAGAATTTTGCTAGACCAGCTCCGCTACAGCTTTGCTGGTTAGACCGAAGGTTGCTACTCACGCCATTACCTCTTATTTCTTCAATTGAACGTTTTATGGCTACCCCTGATTTCTTCTTATGTTTACTATCAGACGGAGCTCCGCTCCTCAAGGTTTCCCCAACAGCTATGTTAGCAATTTTATTTTTTGTTTTCTCTGAAAGTTTTTTTAAATTTTTTAGTTCTTCAGAATCATTCCTAAGTTTACGAATAGCTTCTAGTTGTTTTAATTCGTTTTGAGACTTGACAGCATTTGATATTGCACTAGCTGTACTACCTATAGCAGCTGCTCCTTTTGCAGCAGATGTAATCAAATCTTTATTATTTTTAATTAAGTTAACGATACTTCCAATACCAGAGAAGATGCCAGCTCCTTCCGTGTGAACTGTTTCTCTATTATCATAATGATAAACAGGATTCATACGTGGTTCATGAGCAATTATTTGATTTGAAGCAAAATGTTTAAGATTAAGTTTATAAATTATAGGCATTTTTTAGGATTAAATTTGACTTTTGGGAAAAAATATTTACGTTAATATTTGCGCTAAGATTTACGTTTAGGATTGGTTAGTAACCTGAGGACCTTTGGTCCGATCGGCTAAAGCCTCGAGGAGCTTCGCTCCGATAGGTTAGAAACCCAAGACTTCGTCGATCAAGATTTACGTTTGTGAATGGACAACAACTTCGAGATAACTTTATTAATTGACTGTTGCACTTTATCTATTGCGTCAAGCAGCGTGTGATGTACTTTAATTTCTTTTCTATTAACTTGCATTTTCTGCTGATTAATCTTCAATGCCGTTTTAAGAGCATTTAACTTAATTTTAAGAACATCTAATTGTCTTTTAACAGAATCTAACTGTTCTTTATTTTCTTTAGAGTTTTCTTATAAATTTTTCTTTAATTCATTTTCTAAATTGATTTTAAGAGTTTTCATTTTATCAACTTTTTGATTAAGTGAGTTTACTTCATTTATTATTCTATTCATCTTTTTCAGTTGTTGAGTAATTTTAGAACTCAATTCATCAACACTTTTTTGGAATGTAGTTTGTAACTGCTTTAAATTTTTTTTAATTCTTTCAGGTAGTTTTTCTATTTCATCTTCTAATTGTTCTTTTAACATTTTTATCTGATGTTTATTTTTAATGACTGCAGATTTTAAATTTATAGAAAGTAATATTAAAATTTATGATTGTTCTGAAATCTTTTTAAAAAGTTTTGCTATATCTGCTTCTGGCTCTCTATCCTTTTTATCAAGTTTTAATAATTTTTCGTTTAATGATTTGTCATTAAGTTTTAGCAACTTTAATTCATTCATCAGTGGAACCAAAACATCGTTTATATATTTTTCTTTTAAGTCATTGATTTGTGTATCAACATATTGTTTATTTGTCAACTCTGTATTTTGTTGCGGAAGAATAGAAAGATGCAATGGATCAGATAAAACGTCTCCAGTTTTCATGATATAATTTTCTATCTCTATTTCTAATTCACGATTATTCGGGATATATGCACCTCCACCAACATTTGGCAACATCATTTTTTAACCATAAAAAAATAAAAATTTTTCTAATAAAAATAAAAAAATGGAAAAACCAAATTTAAAAAAATTATATTCGTCCGCATCATCCTGTTCTTCTTATTCGACGAGATCAACGGGATTTGGAAATAAATGTTTTGATAATAATGATAATAATAATCCATGTATGGATGTTAATATTTTATTTCAATTACAAGCCGAAATATTTAGAGAACAGACTAAAGGTTTACCTTCTATAGAAACTAACTATTGTTTATTTCCAGGAGACCCGTTTATAAAATTTATGGAGATTGTAAGCAAATATAATGATGTAGCTTATGTTGAATTAAATAAAGAAAATATGGTTATTATTGGTCATAATAATGTTTATGGTTTTATTAGAGCAGTATTACCAATTAGTAATACTGATTGGATAGAAACTAAAATTATTAATTATATCAATATTAAAGAATTAGTTAAAAAATTAAAATCTTTCTCAAAGGAAAAAATTAGATTATTTGTTGATGAACAAAACCAATATAACATTCACATAGAGAGTAAAAAACATAATGAAGAATTATTATGCCAAGTTTATTATAGAGATACAATTTATAAACAAGAAACATTAGAAATGCCCCAAAGATATGATGATGATACTTATATAGGATTATATTCAAATTTAAATATTAATTTGTTAAAATCTTATATAAATGGTTTAGCTCAACAAGAGAAACTTTATATGTGGACAACACCTGATACGTGGACTGCACCTTATACTATTAACAATGACCATAATCATAATAATTTTAAAAATAATAATAATTTTAAACAATCCAATAATGATAAACGAACCGAAGGTTCTAGGGCTTTGCCCGATCTTAAAGAATCTTATAATAATAATGATGATAATAATATAGATGATGATAACATAGACGATGATTCTGAAACATCTGAAAAAGGTGTGAATGGTAATAAAGATTATAAAAATATTAGTAATTATAAACATTTATGTGAAGAAAAATTTATATCTCATACTGATGTACATGATATTAATACTACATATAAACAAAATTTATCTAAATTTCATTTTCTTACAATTGAAAATAATAATGATGGTATAGTTGAAGATACTGTTAGACAACTATGTGTCGGGTCTACAAAATTTAAATTAGGATTTGCATCTAATCAATTTAAAATTTTATCATCTTTAATAAAAACTAAAAGTGATTCAGATGATGGTGGTGTTATTAAATTTTCCAAAAGAGATCAAAGACCAATATTTTTCTCTATTATATTATTATCAGATAAAAAATGTAATTTAGAGTTAGATATACCAATAAGAGAATGGTATCCAATCCCAAAAAGTGTAATTTATGATGTTGAAGAATCAATTTATGATGATGATGAAGAATCAATAGTTAGTGAAAATAAATTTAAATTATCTTTTGATAAAACGTTATATGATAAAACTTAATATGATAAAACTTAAAGTGATAAAGAAAATAAAATAACTAAAGAACGTGAAATATATAATAATATATATTAACTCTCTAGACCTTGATATTAGAATGTTTATATCTAAAATTAAAACACAATTTTTTTCTTTAAAAAATAAAAAAAAATGGAAAATACCAAGTTTTATTGTAACTTATGTAAAAAAAAGTTACAAACAAAAAGAAGTTATAAATCTCATTTAAATAGTAAATTGCATTTACAAAATGTAGAACGAGTTGATGAAGGAAATATATTAAAATTAAATAGTTATAAAGACTATCTAGAAACATTACCTACTGATATAAAAGTTAAAAAAATGTTTGATGATTATTCACATTCGGAATATAAAAAAGTTTTTAATAGTGAAGATGAACATGTACCAGATGGAAGATATTTTTTTAGCGATACTGATGAATTTAACGAAATAGATGAATTTGATGAAACTAAAAAACCGATGAAGCGGTAACAGATATAAAGTATTTATTTAATGAATCGGTTGAACATAATGAAACCGATGAAACTTTTTTTAATGTATTAAAAAACTTTTTCAAAATATTTTAGAAATCTTTCAAATGTTATATGAATGTAGAAGTACTTTATACAAAAAATTGACCTGATGGAATTCCTGAAGAAATAATACAAGGACATTTTACAAATTCGCAAGAAATTCATAATGTAAATGATATACAACCCATATTTGAACAAATGATACTTAAATTAGAAAATTGTATAATTGAAGCCCAGTTACGTGAATCTGGTTGGAGATTTGTTAAAATACTATCTAAGAAAATAGTAATTGATAAATATAAAAATAATACTGGTGGTAGTTATGTTCCTTTACCTTTCAGTTCACCACAAATAATCAACATAAAAAATGAAGATGATTATTGTTTTCTGGGGAGTATTATAGCACATTTACATCCTGCAGAATATCATAAAGAAAGACTAAGTCATATAATAAAGAAGAATACATAAATGAATTTGATCTTTCGGATGGTTTAGATGAATTTCCATATGATTATAATAGGTTAAAAAAGTTTCATAAAAAGAATAAAAATTTAATAGAAGTAAATGTTTTTGAATTAAATGTGAATTATGTTTCTATTGGTAAAATTACTCCACTTTACTCAGATTCAAAAAAATTTTATTTGAATAATAAAAATTTATGTCAATCAGATATAGTATATAATGATAGAGGAAATTACATGCATCATAATATTTTTTACCAAGGAAATATAATATGTACTGAAAAATTTCAAATTGTTAAAACACTATCACCAATAATGATTAATCGCAATAATTATAAAGGACGTAATTATAATTATGATTATGATTCCGATTATTTATCTTTATCTTTAGAATATCAACAAAAATTACAAAATTTAAATTAAATTTTACAAAAATGTAAAACAGATTATCAACAACAAACAAAAATATTAGTACAAGAATATGGCCATAAATATCAAAATAAGATAGAAACGATTCAAGAATTAAATAAAGACAAGAAAGAATTAAATAATGAAGAAAATAAAGAATTAAATGAATGTTTAAAAAAATGTCAACAACAATATAAAGAACAATATAATAATGAATATGAACAACAGCTGAAAATATTCAATCAAAATTATCAACAGTCTGAAAAAGATTTACAAAGACAAATTGATGAAACACATGAAATATATAAAGATAAATTTGAAAAATTAAAACAAACAAAACAACCAGCACAAGCGAATATTTTATATTATCAGGGTCATTTTATATTGTGTAAAGATGTTTCTATATTTACAAAAACTTCAGATAATACAAATTTTCCTTGTCTTCAATGTATGACAAGTTTTAGAACTAAAGAAGAAATGAATAGACATTTGGAGAATTGTCAACAAAATGAAGCAGTTGAAAATACTTTTCCTAAAGATGATTATTTAGAATACAATAAATGGTATTTCAAAAATAAAGTACCCTTTACTATTTATTGTGATTTTGAAGCATATAATGTTAATATGACACAAAATCGAACGGAAAGTTCCAGGGCTTCGCCCGATTCTGAAAATGATAATTCTGAAAAAAGTGCAGCTGAACAAAGTAAAGAAAAATATTTATTTGAACAAAAACCATTATGTTGGGGAATGTACATTCATTCAAATTATCCTGAATTATTTAAATCAGAATATTATCAATACTATGGTGAAGATAGTTCAGAAATGTTTACAAAGAAAGTAGAAGAATTACAAAATTATTTTTCACAATTGCTTGAAACAAATATACCAATGATGCCATTAACGGATGAAGAAAAAATTAATTTTGTTAATGAAACAAATTGTTATTACTGTGGAAAAGAATTTACAAAAAATTATAAAAATGGTAGAGGTACTTATCTTGATAAGGTAAAAGATCATGATCATCTAAATGGATTATATAGAGGTGCAGCACATAATTCTTGTAATCTTAATGCTAATAAATTTAAATATAGCTTTGTTCTTTTATATTTCTACAATGGTTCTAAATATGATTTCCATCTAGTAATGAAAGATTTATTTTCATCTGAAAAATTACAACAACAACAAATAAATGTACTATGTAAAACAGAAGAAGAATATTTTTCAATGCAATTAGGTTGTATTAGAATTTTAGATGCATTTAGATTTTTTACTCCTTATTCATTAGATGTTATGGGAAAAACTTTGAAATCTGAACAATGTAAAATATTAAATAAATATAATTTAAAACCTTTAAAAGGAATATTTCCGTATGAGTACATAACTGGAGATTTTAATTCTGTGAATAAAATTATGGAAGAAAAACAACTTCCTCCAATAAACAAATTTAAATCAACATTAAAACAATCACAATTATCTGAAGAAGACTATGCAGAAGCTGAAAAGAATTGGAGAGAGTTAAATTGTAAAACAATGTATGATTATACAATGAAATATCTTCAGATAGATGTATTAATCCTTGCTGATCTTTTTGAAAACTTTCGTGATATGTGTTTTGAATATTACGGAATAGATCCATGTTATTGTTATTCTACACCAGGTTTAACATGGTTAGCAGGATTAAAACATACTGGTGTTCAAGCCGATGGCTCTTGGACAAAGTCCGTTAAACTTAAACATTATAAAGAAAATACATATGATAAATTATTATTTTTTGAATCTGGGATTAGAGGTGGTCTTTCATCAGTTTTAGGTAATAGATATGTTAAATGTTATAATAAGAAAGTAAATCCACAAGAATATGGAATAATGAAACCTTTATCTCCAGAAGAAAAAGAAAAAATATTAGAAATTTTTCGAACGAAACGAGAAGGAGTACAACGTGAAAATGCAATTGATGAATTCATGAGAGAAAACTATTTGTTATATTATGATTTTAATAGCTTATATTCTTCTTGCATGATACAAGAATTACCAACAGGTGAGATGGAATGGTGTAATATTCTTGATTATCAAAAAACATATGATGGAAATTATAATCATGGTTATATATATGAAGTTGATTTAGTATATCCTGATGAAATAAAAGATAAAACAAAATATTTTCCTTTCTGTCCCGAAAGCAAAATTCCCAATACAGAAGATTTTTCAGATTATCAAAAATCTATAATTCCTAAGAAATACAGACCAACAAAAAAACTTATGTTAACACAAAGCAATAAAGGAAAGTATGTTGTTGAAGGAAGAATGCTAGATTGGTGTTTAGATCATGGAATGATTCTCACAAAAATTCACCGGAAACTAGTGTATAGAAAATCTAGGTGGTTAAAAGATTATATAGAGTTCAATATTGAAAAACGTAAAATAGCTAAAAGAAATAACGATGATTTTGGAAACGTGTTCTTCAAATTAATGAATAATGCATTTTATGGTAAGACTTTAGAAAATGTGCGTAATAGACAAAATATTGAAATAGTTTATGATAAAGATAGGTTTCAAAATTTAACAAGGAAACCTACATATAAAAGAACTACTAGATTTAGTGATGAACTATGTGCTGTACATTTACGTCGAATCAGCGTAAAACATGATAAGTTTAATTTTATAGGATTCACTATATTAGAATTAGCTAAACTATTTATGTATAGATTTATATATGATTATTTAGCACCTGCTTATGGCAAAAACTATAAATTACACTTTACAGATACCGATTCTGTTTTCTTAGAATTAACAATACCGTATAATTCTACACTTGATGAAGAAATAGATAAAATAAAGGATATCATTCATCCTTCTGATTTATGTAAAGTAAAAGATGAATTAGAAGGAAATGAAGATTTCATAACAGAAGCTATATTTTTAAAATCTAAATGTTATTGTTATAAGACAACTAATAATATTAAAACACATAAAACACTAAAAGGAATTTCAAAGGCATCAGTGGCTAATCAAATAACATTTCAAGATTATAAAAATGCATTATTTAATAATGAAATAAAAAATGCATGTAATTATAGACTTAATTCAAAAAAACATAAAATGTATTTAAAAGAAGAACGTAAATTAGCATTAGATCCATTTGATGATAAAAGAAAAATTTTACCTGATGGAATAACTACTTCACCTTTTTAATTTTCTAATTTCTAAGATAGTCAAATTTGATATATACATAAAATAAAAAAAAATATTATAACACTATATTTGTATATTTTTTTATCACTCGGTAAACAAATGTTCTATAACTCTATCATGAATTTTTTTTATCAATATTAATTGTAATGAAGCCATAATCTTTTGACCAAGCATTGTTACACGATTGTTTAAATTCATCTTTATTTCTTACACATAAATCTCTAAACAAATCACTTAAGTTTCTTGCATTTATTTCAAATAGTATAAATATATTTGCATTCTTTCTAATAACACTTCCGTCTAATGAATACATACTTTGTGTTAAATAAAATACACTACAGTTATTATGTCTACCTCTTGTGAAATAATTTCTCTGAACTGACTGATTTCTGTCATTAACACAATCGTCAAAAATTACACAATGTTTCATTGTTTTATCTAGTTTACTAGGATCTTGCATATTACCACTAAAATCTATTAATTGTATCTTTATATGCTTATTTTTATTGGATTCAACTAACTGATTATTTTTTGCTGCTTCTTCACACCACGAACTTATTTCTTCTTCATCTTCAGATTTTTCATATTCTTTGAATAATGAATTTAAGATTATTTTCAAATCCATATTTTAAAAATTGATAGACGGGTTGTTCTGCCGTTGTTGTATAAATTATAAGATTGTTATAATCCAAAAAATTTGGAGTCGTTAAAATTTTAAATAATAGATACGTTTTTCCACAACCTGATCTTCCGCAAATAACTGACAAAACTTTATTAGATAAATTTGAGTTTTTTTTTATTTAATGGAGGTAGTTCACTCATTTTTTAAAAAAATTTATTTTTATTTTATTTTTATTTTTAAAGAAGAAGAAGAAAATTAAACTTCTCTAGCTTCGCGTGGGAGTTTATACCTCCCGAAACAAAAGATCTATCATAATCTCTTCACCTCCAAAATTTATTTCTTGTCCTTTCTCATCAGTGATTCTGATGCCAATGTTGTTAATAGTTTTTCTTGTAATAGGAAAATATATTAATGTTTGGGGAAATACATTTAATCTATAACCAATGGGTACAGTAAAAGCTGGAAAACTGAATATTAAATTTGACAATTTACCATTTATATATCCTCCTTCAATAATGTCACAATGTACAACAATTGAATTTATTTCAGTTATTTTTGGAATCTTCTCACCTAAATGATAACCTTGACTATAGGTTTGTTTATTAAATCCTAATAGCTTTGACAATGATCTATCATGATTAAAATCAACTTGATGATTTTCGTCTAAAGTAAGAGAAAATTTATTGACTGCCGGTTCAACTGCAAAATGTAATTGTTTCTTATCTTTAAATGGTATACCTAAATGTCTCTTAATTTCATTTGATATTGATTCAACTTCGTAAGAACCAGGAAGAAAAGTTAATATTTTCCATGTTTTGCCTTTATCAGTAGAATATCTAAATTGATCATTCACATCTTTTATAACATTTTGAATAGTGTTAAATGTAGAGAAACTAGTCAATGCAATTTGATAATTTTTATTTTGTTCTAAATGTAGAATGGGTTCTAAATTACAAGTGTGTGATGAAGTAGTTGTTATAATTTTTAACGTCGTACTAAATTTTGATGAACCCAAAATCTCTGTTAGATTTTCTAAATGATTATTAATTTTGTCTAAATCTGCTGAACACATTTTTTAGTTAAAATTTTAAATAAACATTTTTTATAAAAAAATTAAAAACAACAACATATTTCAGCTACGGGCGAAGCCCTAAAACATTCGGTTCGTTATACTTTTATAATCCTCTTCATTTAGAATCTTCTTTTCCAGCAGTCTTTTCAATATAGCATGAATTTCATTGAAACTAGAATTATGTCCTTCTATTATTGCCGATATTAAAATATTTAATCTATTTAGTAATTCTTGTGGATCATCTGGTAAAAATACAGTTTTTTCTGTTTTCTGTTTTTCAGATAAACCTTTTCCTACTCTAACTCCCGTTGATAATAAATTTTCTAATTGTTTATAACGTCTAAGAGATTTTACTGCACCAACTCTATCTAACATAGCTTTATATTTTATGAGATCTTCTACAGCATAATTATTTAAATCTGCTCCTCTTAAAAGATCAACAAAATTTCTATCTAAATTAAAAGGAGATTTATCTGGTGAAAATATTAAACCTCGAAAAGGTTGTGGAAATATTTCTTTTTGTCCGAGATAAAATCTAGGTATTGTTTTTCCATCTATAAATGAAATAGAATGTTCAAATTGCATAGATTTTGGTAATTTCTTATTAATGTTTGATTCTAGTAATCCATAGTCATCTAATATACACGTAGTTTTGTGCTCTGGATCTGTTATATCAATTTGTTTATCATTATTTGTAAGTTCTTTTTCAAGAGTTTTAAATGGTTTCATAGTTTTTTTAAAATCGGTTTTTACTTGCTCGGTTTGCTGCATTTTTTCAAACATATCAGATTGAATACCAGCTTTTATCATTCTATGTTGAAGATGATTTTCTTTCATAATATTTCTTTGTTTTATTAACTCTTCTAATTGTTTAATTCTTTTTTGATTATCAGCTCTAATTTTATCCATTTTTAAAATATAATATTTGAATTTTGTGGTAACATTGGAATACAACAAAAACATTTTACTGAACAAATTATTTTTTTATTGCTTTGTTGTCTGACATCTTTTCGTTTAAAGTTTTCTCGTTTTAAGTTTTGTTTAATAAAGTTTTGCTTAAATTTTCGCTTAAAGTTTTTAGCTCTTCTAAAAAAATTTTGTCATTTTCTTCATTAGAAATTTTACCACCAGTAAAAGTTTTACCATCACTCGAAATTTTGCCATCCTGTTTATTCTTATCATCAACTTTTTCTGATTGTAATTGAAATGATATTTGATTTACTTCATTAGCTATTTGATCAAATTTTTCAATCTCATCTAACGTAATAACATTATCATCACATACTCTTTGAAAGTAGTAATGCAATTTGTCATAGACTTCTTTAATATGTAAATGCTTAGTTTTTAATGATTTTCGTTTCTTAGTTATTAAAGATTTATCTAACATTGTAACAAGTGAAGTTGCAAAAACACCCGTACCTGTTAAAGCTGTAGCAACTACTGGAATTACTAAAACACCAGAAGATATAACAATAGTGAGAGCGCCTAAACTTATTGTTAAGAATATGCCAATTCCTTGTGTTACATTCTTAACTTTAGTCCATCTCTTTCTTAATTTTTTATAATGCTCTAATCTTAATAATAATTGAGATTCCTTATCTTTCATATAACGTACTCTATCTTTGTGTTTTTCTTTATTCATTTTTTCAATGTCCATTAAAGTAGAACTACGTTCATATGATAACGAAGGATATATTCTTGCGGTTTCTTCCACTTTTGTTTCTTCCATTTTTAAAGAAATATTTTTAGTCACATGATATATTTTAAAAACCTGAAAGATGGATAAAATTCATGAATTTGAAATTCTCAACTTTTATGATTTTCGGTGTCCTGGAACGGTCATGATTTTCAAGGTAAAAATTGTAATTCTCAAATTTTGAGATTCTTAACTTTTCTGATTTTCGGTGTCCTGGAACGGTCATGATTTTAAGGGTGAAAATTGTAATTCTCAAATTTGAGATTTTGAAAAATTTGAAAAATTGGGTATTTTTTAAAAACGCCCAAATTTATGAATTTAGGTCTTCATAACCTGAAAAAGGGTTCAAATTCATGAATTTATGTCGTTTTTAAAAATGCCATTTTTTGAAAAAATGGTACTTTTTGAATGGACTAAATTCATGTATTTAGGTCTTAATAACCTGAAAAAGGGTTCAAATTCATGAATTTATGTCGTTTTTAAAGATACTATTTTTTGAATTTTATGGTGTCCTGGAACGGTCTTTTGCCCATTACTTTCCAATGCCTTACAAACAGTGATAAATGCTATCTTCGACACAGAGATTTGCGTCCTAGATGACAAAAGGTTCATGCCGTAATATGCACGCACATCATTAACAACTGCAAAACATTACCGATGAGTGGAGACACAATAATCTGCCTCATGCATCAGCTTAAATTTCCAAGCTTTTTAAATTAAAGGTTTTCAAACATTTTTCAAAATATATAGTGAAAGCTTTGTTTTTTTCATTTATTTCAAGAAATTATTTTCCTTATGCATTCATACCATAGGTAGCACAACAAAACAGGCTACATGTGATTTCCGGCAAAGAATTTTAATTGAAAGGGGATCATCAACTGTGCATTATAACCATATATGTAACTATATACTCCAATTTACATGTGTCAGCTAGTAATTTATCATCTGTGCGTTGAGCAGCATCAGATGGTGTTATGGGTTCAAAGCAAATGAATAAAACGAAGCCAAAATTCATTTTTTAATGAGTTTTTATCTTTGCAACGTGATTTATTTAACAAGAAAACATGTAGAAATGTGTATATGCTTCTGTCTGTGTATATTTAAAAATTCACATTTATTGGACCTACCGAGAAATCACTAACTGCCTTTGATGCGACCTTAAATCTCTAAATCGTTTGCTATTCTTCCCGAAAAAACCATCTCTAATTACACTGCATTGGTTTACCGTGTAGTCACTTACGCTGCCGTCGATTGCCTCCATCATTTGATGCCATAATGTCAATTTTTCATCCGCATTGTATGGAGTGCAGCAGGATCATAGTGCGATCCGATGTGACTGGATCAAATCTCGATCACACCCTTGATCTGCTTTTGTTGAATGATTTGGTGCTTTCATACTGACAAATGGAAGCAATGAATGAATCTCATGTAGTGATCATGCGTTACATGTACGGTACACATCGCGTCAGTGATCATCTGCCCATAGAAACTTGTTTTCTTGGCAAGAAAATCAAAACCCCTTGAAAAATTATAGACTTTCATACGGTCTACTTTGTTATTTTGAGAATGTTTATCCTGAAATGCAGTATTTGAGTAGCGAAACTCGATATTAGCAGAAATTCCTGCTTAATTAGGATTTTTAGTCACAGGAAAAGTGACTCTGAAGGGTAATGAATTCTTCTGAAACATGAGTGGTTGTTTAAGCAGCAGTCGCTCTTTATGATATCAATGAATCTGCGGGCACGCTTGCTTTTCTGATTTTTAGTCTTTTCGTGAGACATAAAATCTTTTGGAAATTTCTCTCAAATTTTTCCATGTTTGCTCTTAAACGGGATGAAGCATCGGATTTACATTCGAAAAAATACCTTGAATTCTCGTTTACATTTCTCTTTTTAGTGTACCAGCGTTATACATGTACATCCATGATTGAAGACAATCACAGACGCTCAACTTTTTTGGTATTCGAAAAAATGTCATCAATGACTCACAAACTCTCTTAGAGTTCCAAGTGTTCTTGATGTCACACAACCATCTTGGAAATCGATTTCCCATAATCGTCACAGTGCCCTCGGTGACGCACAGGTGTCTAAGAATTCGCACAGCAATCTTAATATTCGCACGGTGCCCGCGATGACACACAACTGTCTTAAAAAATCCCGCAGATCACTCGACCACGCACAACTATTTTGAAATTCGCGCAGTGTCCACGATGAAGCACAACTATCTTTACATTCGCATATTGTCCTGGATAACGCACAGCTGCCTAGGAACTGGGGCAGATTCCTAGATGCTACACAACTATCTTAGAAATAATTCAATGTCTAGGATGACATGCAACTATTAGTCCGGGAGCTGCGTGAAGTTGTGCAGGGAACGAGGCAGCACATAAAACTTTCACATAGCATAGTACACCTCTAACCTACTGCAAAACTTCGCGTCTGCCGGATCAGATCATTTGCTTTTCAGAAATAGAGAGGATAACACAATCCTATGTATTTCCAGTGGTAAAATTGTGACATTTAAGGTGTTGACTCCATTTTTTCGAATTTTTGCTCATAAAAGTTACACAAATTGGTATTTTGTTGAACTGGCTATTATAGAAATCATCTACAGATCATGATCTTTTAAATGAGTTATCATTCAGTGACAGAGGATGAAGTAAAGTGTACAAACAGACACTTTTCGTTAAAGTATATCAACAATTTTCCTGAAATTTCTATGTTAAAATTTGCAGTTACACCAACGAAAAGTGTCTGTTTGTACACTTTACTTCATCCTCTGTCACTGAATGATAACTCATTTAAAAGATCATGATCTGTAGATGATTTCTATAATAGCCAGTTCAACAAAATACCAATTTGTGTAACTTTTATGAGCAAAAATTCGAAAAAATGGAGTCAACACCTTAAATGTCACAATTTTACCATTGGAAATACATAGGATTTTGTTATCCTCTCTATTTCTTAAATGCAAATGATCTGATCCGGCAGACGCGAAGTTTTGCAGTAGGTTAGAGGTGTACTATGCTATTGAAAGTTTTATGTACTACCTTGTTCCCTGCACAACTTCACGCTGGCTCCCGGACTATATCCTAAAATTCCTAAAACAACCAACTTGGAAATCGACCAGTATCCTTGATGATGCACAACCATGGTTGGAAGAATTTAAGTAATATTGTAATTGCAATTGGGTAATTAATTACAATTTTTGAATTAGCTGAAATTGAAGATTTAAATTTCGAAGTAATTGTAATTATGATTGTAATTGAATTTTTATGATGTAATTGTAATTGAAGAAAAATGTCGGTCAATTAGACGTCAATTTTCACACAAACTTTCTTCAAATTCACACAGTGACCTCGACGACGCCCAACTATCTGAGAATTCGCACAGAATCCTCAATGACACACAAACTATCTTGGCATTCGCACAGAATCCTGGATGACGTACAACTATCTTAATATTCGCACAGTTACATTGTTATTCGCACAGATTCCTAGAAGACGCGAAGTTATCTTAGAATTCGCAGTGTCTTCGATGCCGCGCAGCCATCATGGAAATCGATCAGCGTCCTCCATGACAGATAACTATCTGATTATTCGCACAGTGCCCTCGGTTCACGCGGATTCCTGAATAACGTACAACCATCTGAGAATTCGCACACATTCATAGATACTGCACAACTGCATGTCTTAAAAATCGTGTCCTCGATGACGGACAACTATTTCGCAAATCGCACATTGTGCTCGAAGACAAGCGACGTCAATGTCACATTTAAGCCTTTAAAATACTTTTTGCAATACAATGGGATTCCACGTAGGTCCGGGCAAGGAATTGCTGTTCTGGAGAGAATTCTAGCAGCAATAGCGTGAAATCAAGTGGTCAGTGATCATTCATGAGAGCATCGATCCCTTGCTTAGCAACATCAGCTGCTCGTTTACTGGAGGACATTCGTTTTTCGAGGAATGGCCAATTCACCTGCATCTTCACATTCGATAGGAATTCGTCGCCTTGCATTGCGTTCGGCTTCTACCTCTAGTCATAATCATTACAGAGTGCCAGTACGCCTGGCATAAAATAGAAAGATGGCCTCAGACTTGAACATTATAGGCTTAAGCACAAAAATTCCTTTGCAGCCGTGGACGCTGCGTTTCACCCTACAACCGGCCGTCAGTGCGGCTCGGAATGGCCCAAACTGGCTTAACTTAAGATATCTAGAATGCCTGAACAAGCTGAAGGATTCCACAACAAGCTGCTATATGTCTGCTTATCCTGACTTAGCCGTGCAGCTGATAATCATAGTGATTGCAGAGTGCCAGTAAGCTTGGGCATAGAATTTAAAGATGTCCTCAGACTTGAACAATTTTAGCACAAAGTTCCTTTACAAGTGTATGACGTTGTGTGGCCTGTTGTGCCTGTTGTCCATCAGCTTTTTCATCCATTATAGGCATTCCGAGCCGTACTGACGAGCCCTTGTAGTGTGAAACGCAGAGTCTACACCGTCAAGGAATTTTTCAGCTTTCTCGTAAATTGTTCAAGTCTGAGGACAACTTTATCCTCCATGCAGTACCATTTGTCTTTCCGATTGAGGTTCGGAGATCCAGGTTAAGACCAGCTGACCAATTGAAGGAGAAACATCAGCTGCTGTCTTCATCGTATAGATTTCAAAAGAATGGTGGCGTTCGCAGAGAGCAGAGAAATATTTTGATTGAAAGCGGTGAATGAAATTGAATGCGCGGAAGCTGACAGAATCCACAGACATGACCGCTTGCGTGATGCTGTTTTCTCAATGGCTAAATCCGCGCATTGGCGCCTCGCAAACAAGTCAGTTTATTCCGGATTGTCAATCTCGTCCTGCGCTTGTGTTTCTCCCAAGCTGGAGTAGAGGCAGACTAGCTGCAATCGACGCTATGGCTGTCTGTTCTCTTCAGGGACAATTTGTGTGATCAACCGCCAACGAACAAGGCCATGCCCTTAAAGCAGCAGAAGAGAGGAGGAATCGTCTTCACCGGGTTAAGTTAGTTCAGATGGGGATCGACTTTCTTCCGTCACCTGCTGAGGTGACTGGTAAATGGTCTGCAGACTCTCTAAAATTCTTGTCCGCCTTGGCATCTCTCTCCAGTCAGAGGATGGGCACTGACAAACATCTTTTGTGTGTCTCATGTTCTGCAAAGACCTTCAGGTATCCTTCAGAAAGGAGATGCTGCCTTGTGGAGTCGCCGCCGTCCTGCTGTCTCCCCTTGTATTGACAGAATTATATATTTTTTCATTGTTTCCATTTTTAACATTTCTTTGTCTGTATTCATATTCTTTTCTATGGAAAATTGCAATGCTACATGTTTTCTCTGAATATAAGCAAGTAAGTAAGTAAAATGTTGGGAAATTCTGGAAAAATCATAACAAAGTGAGTCATAACGCGCACAAATCAGGTTTTTGCACCTCCCACAAAAACAGGTTATTTCTTCTTGTTTCCTGACTTTTGAAATTTAGATTTGTTATCTTTTTCCTCCTATTATGTAATTCTTTCAATAAAAGAATCACAAATGTGCTCTTCAAATAGCTATCTTAACCAATTTTGCAGTAACTTGTCAGATATGGAAAAATCTCAGGGTGATGCATCCATTCTGTCCAATACTGCATATTTCTTTGAAATGTTAAATCATCACATTACATTGTAATAAACACAGCACAAATTAAGTCATCGCTGTCTCAAAAATAACCAAAAAATAAGGAAATTCATATCAGAGCTGCGTGAAATCTTTCGCATGTTATTGTTTACAAACTTGATTGTACAAAGTTATACATGCAGGAAGGAAAGAGGACTGGCGAGAAACTGTTCGAGACAGTGGAACTCTATATTTTCGAGATCGGGGCAACTGGTAAGAGTGCATGAAGAGGATTTCTTTGATTGGAGATACCATGAAACAGCTTCAATGCTGCAGTCTGCCTTCTTATGTGCAATGGAGTGAACTTTTGGCACTGACAGTCGGGTCCACATATGATTCGATGAGACCTCTTTCTTGCTCTCTCAAGCTTTCTTGAGTTTTTTTATTCATTCCTATAAATAACGGTCCATTGTATTCTAGGCTAGACAAAACTGTAGCATTATAAAGTCGAATGAGATCAGGTATTTGTAAGAAAGTATTCAAACATTTGATCACAGAGTCGTCGACACGCGAGTTTGCAGATATTCTGTACATGGCTATCCCAGGAAAGTGCTTCATTGTAGATTACACCGAGAATCCGAAGCTCCCGCACAAATTCAACATTAGATGGTAAAGGAACAGACTGATGAAGCTAATTGATATTCATAATTTTCGTTTTCTTTCTGTTCAGTTCTAACCACTGACTTCTGTAATAGCAAGGATATCTATGAAACATAGAAATACATAAATATTTCTATGGTAATAGAAACAAGAAATATTGATAGACGTTAGGTCTGCGCAAGTCATAAGACACGTTCATCGGAAAAATCGAGACAGATTGATCAATATTGAGAGAAAGATGTTTTGCGCACTATTTATGTCACACCCAACATGGCAACAAAGCACTAATCAAGTCAACAAGATGCGCTGCCAAAAGTCATCGTAAAAATGATTGCCATATATTCGTCGATTGAATGAATAATTCATTTTCTTGCTTTCAGATTTGAAATTCCTTTGAGATTTTAGAAAATATTTTTGCAGTATATGTGGTGACTTTCTAAAGTGACAGTCTCAAGAGGTGCTGGTGGTTTTTATATAAATTTGATCTATCTTTTCATTATTTACTTTGTTATAGGAGTACGCGTAGAGAATGTAGTTATTGTTATCATTCCCATCGCTTCATATCTATTGCACTGTTTATCATATTTGTATTAATATCATTAACTTTCATTATCTTATCGCCAATTAGCGCAGACGTTCATTTGAATTTAAATGCTCATATGCCCGTAAAGTGAAGTTAAGTAATGCGCGATATGAACACTGACTAAGAATTGACCAAATAATAGCGGTAATTGAATGCTGCTTGCTTTCGAATTGGAGAAATGCTGTCGGTATACAATAGCCTTCATTTCATGCTTGTGTTAGGTTCATAATTTCTCTTCTCATCGAAGGCTTCGAATGAAATCATGAATAAAGCGTGTGAGTTAAGTTTCCTTCTACGATCGAAATGATTTTTCAAAATTTTTTGACTAAATTTGAATCGATAAGTTTACATTGCAAAACGCAAAAAAATGACTATGAAATGAGTCAAATAGTTAAATTGGCATCAAAGCCTTTTTTTGAGACTTCAGAGGATCGTGCACAGACAATTAGCTTCTTCATATCTCAAGAATTTATGCATAATTTTCTTGCATATGGTGCAATGGTCTGGGCAATTAATTTGATAAATACTTTTGCCTTTTCTGCATTGCTCGGATGAAATAATAAGGGGAATTATCATTTCTTGCTTGTATATTCACTTAAAGATTTGTTATTATATCGTCTTCTATCGAAGCTCCTCCAAATATGATAAAACGATTTTCATACAACTTCGTAAATATGTGCTTTATAATTTAACTTCAAAAATATCAAAATATTATCATATCATTTTGAATTGTTGACGGATGAGACTTTCTGGGGTATGTGATGACAGCAGCGTTAAGAGATGCTTGGATCGAATGTGAAAGCTGGTGAGAGGATGCTTTGAAGGTTGCTTGTTTCAATAATCTATGCCTTTTTCACGTTCCGGCACTTATTACTTGGATACATAAAAAACTCACACATCAGTGTTAAAAGGAAGTGAGCATTCTATCTTATGCTGCTGTTAAGTGTCAGCCATGAAATGCGGTCAGCGTTAATGTATTGTAGCGAAAACGAAATTGACCAGAGGACAGGAGATCACAATGATTTTCAACAAAATATAGCACAGCAAAATTTCCCCAAAGGTTACAGTCGTCAATGTATTGGAGTTTCGTAGAAGCCAGATGTTCGGCGTCCACCGCCTTCGGTGGTCGATCTTACAATAAAAAGTGTTACGAGGCAAGTAAGCCGTGTGAAGATATATGAAGAATGATTGAAATTAAGAAATGCGCTGGCTGTATGAATTCATGTCTAATTGTGGCGTCAGATTGTAGTGTGTGGAAGTTCATATTTCCTGTTTTTTGTAGGTTTCAAGTGTGTGATTGCCGTTGCTTCTACTATTGTTGTGTCTCGTGTGTTGAACAGTTTACAAGGGATGCGGAGTCCCATCATTTTGATAGGACTCCGACTCCGGGGGTTGATAGGACTCGGACTCCGACTCCGGGTGTCAAGAATATAAAGCCTTTTTTGAAAAATTAACTGGTAGCCTACATCATAGATCATTATAGGCTTACCTGAACCTATATTTAGTGATCATTGCTGTATCAATTATCAATCATTTTCGATGAAAGTTGATTAAATGTCGCTTTCAGTTGGATGCATACGACTCGGCTCCTCCCATCTTCTTGATATGGGAATCACACGGTTTTTCTCCAGTCTTTACCAGGCAGGAAAATCCCCATTCTCTCCACAAAATATGATTATACCTTCGATTTTAATAAACGCTTTAGAGGAGAAATCACACACGATTAACGTTTGGGTGAAGAGGTAATGTTCTCAAACAAACTAGTATTTCATTTTTGTCTCTGATGTGACCTTTGGCGCGTGGGTATGTGATCGAGGCTCCGCTAGGAAGGCTTTTCTTTACTACGAAATCACCGAGTGAAAAGACAATCCTTTTTTCACTATCACGGTTCATTCCGTCAACGATTACAAGCTTTGCATGCAGCAGTGTCTCTGTACTTTTGTTTGATAGAGAAAGTTGACATCAAGACAGTGACAGCTATGCACGAGAATAAATAAGTTGCTTGTATTATGTTTCGGGTCTAGTTATAGGCCGGAGTCTGGAGTCCTATCATTTGATAGGACTCCGACTCCGACTCCAGCAAAAATGATAGGACTCCGACTCCGCATCCCTGCAGTTTACTAATGTGACCGACGTGAAAATTCCCGATTATGGTAGGCTTATACACTGATCAAAACCAATTATGGCTTTGTATTTGTTTACTTTCCTGATGCAAATCGCTAATCTCAAAGAATGGATCATATTTACTGTGTTGATCATGTTAACATCGAAATGAACTTAAAATGGTACTTCTCTGTTATGATAAAGCTATGAACATATCTCTACAGCACATGTACTCTTATAGTTGATACAACAGAAAATAGATAAATTATCTAATGACTGTAATCTTAAAAATGGCATGCGCATAAACTATTTCATAGAATGTGATAATAATTTTATCGAATATCCGTTTGGAAATTCTTCTCATATTTTTGCGGTTTTGTCATCATTTTTATTCTATCGAATTAGTCAATGCAGTGTTTTCCCCTAGAGGAGAAAGCAATTAAATCTGGCTGATGGTCCTTCCTGAAGACTACTTAGCCTACGGTGCAATAGATCGATTTCAACCTTGGATGAAGCTATTATTCAGCCCTAAAATTACTTGGATTCCTGTAATACGATGACTTTGAGGTCACGTAGGAGCATTATGTGCATCGTCTTCGGATCTAATCTGGTCGGTCGGATTAAGGTCGAGTCGGGTCGGATCGGGTTCCAGGTTGACTCTTAGACCGAGTCGGGTTTCAAATTTCATGAAACTCGACCCGACGCTCATCTTTTCAACAGACTACTAAAACTTTAAGCAGAAGCGATAGAAATAAATAATATCTGACAAGTCAATAAAAAATGCACGTCCGCAAAAATCATCTGTACTTGCTGTTCCTAGCCAACCGACAAAGAAAGGGCCATCGATCGGTTTTTCAAAGCTGTTTGCGATATCAAATAACGATTTTATTTTCATTCATTTTGAAAATCAACTGATCAGAGTTTCTTTCCAAGCGATGCATTCAACATTTAAGCTAATGCGATTCTGGGCAAACAGCGCTGTTATCACCTGGGAGAAGCGGCTGTACGTGTTGCAATGTCCCATTGGTAATTCTAAGCGTGCAATTATCGGCTTCAGCAGCTACCTCAATCCCATCGCTGTCACAAGGACATTAAAAGCCCTTCAAAGAGACATCATGCACATCTTGGATGATATAAAAGTCGGAAATTTCTGAATGCATACTTTACACTATACCGATGATGATTTGCCACTCATTAGAATTGAAACAGATACTTTTGCAATCGCATTGGAAAGGCATTTTTTGAAATGACATTTTTCAATTATTTGTGTATGTTGGACTTTCTGATGAAAGCAATTGTACATAAATGAGTATTTCCATTCTTCATGTAATATTCCGAAAGATGGGATTTGTTCATTTTCGTCAAATGGCGTGTCTTGAACGTGTTTGATCTGCTGAGCGCAACTTAGGTTTATCGACATGTCCTTTAGAAGACTGACACTCTGACATAGGCCCCTACAGTTCGAAAAATATACCACTGCCTTCTGCATTTTTGGCAGCATCTATAGCCTAGTAAGTAGCCCACCAAAAAATTTCACGGAGCATGAGGTTTACACTTAACTAACTATTTACAGTTGATTTTTCTCTCCATCCATGCATTGCAATCCCGGGATTCTGAGGGGTTTTATTTTTTGAGAATCCCAGAATTGTAATCCCGCAGATTCATTTAGTTGTTCTTCGATCTATTTCTATTAATAATTCGATATTGCACATTGCAGTTCTGTCGGTTTTAGCCTACTTAATACTTAGTTATGTGTTTACTCCCTACTATCATTCTCCATTTCACGCTCATAATGCGACATTTCCTATGAATTTGAATTTGTGTAGTACATGTAGAACTGAGGAGTTAAAAATAGACGGCAAGAATAGCAAAATTATTTATTCCTCTCTACCTGGTACTTTCCGTCTTCTATTCAGCAGTAGATCACATGTTTAGAACATCGTCAATTTCTGCCAATTGCAAGTTCCGACACGTGTGATGTTTTTGTGTTGATTATTAGACCCACATGTACAGTGTATGTGGAAAATCCGAATGTAGTGCCAACATTTTGCTCAAACATTTTGAAAGTATATTTCAGTGTTGTCAATAAAATTCAGATCAGCGTGACTGTGAACTGCTAGTTATCAAATGAATTTGAATTTCATTTTCGAAGTTAGGCGTCAGTGAGTGTTTGGGCCCTACCTCTCCTTCAGTTAAAAGAATGAAATTTTCATGTTTCTTGATTTTCATTGCCATCAATTCTATCATAGATTTTCCTCTTAGGTATAAATATTAGTTCTGATTTATACTTTCCTGATTTATTTTGATATAATATTTATATTATGATTTGATTGTATTTTCGTCATAATTGAAGCAGAATGAAATGAAATGAGAGAAATAGGTCTGCATAAGGTTAAATTTATCTCACTTTCTCGGAATATGCGATGCAATCTTGCATTTAAGCAGGGGCGAACACACAGAGACAGTGTCAGATAGTGAGCTGTTAGTGACGAGGTAACTTCAATGGGTGAATCTTGCTGTTAGAGATTTGCTAGCCTAACCGTTTTTCTGTGCGGTCTCCCCAGTTGATTATGATATTTACTTTACAAATTTAGTGGATTGGTAGGCCTACAAATTTTCCGCCAAATTTTCAGCCACCTCCTACGATTTTCAAAGTTGAAAATGTATAAAAAGCGGGAATATCCATGTGTCGGGATCTCCCGAGCTGCAAAGTGTAATACTTAACAAAAGTTAAAATTTTACACGAGCCAAAAAGGGCTGAAATAACATTAGTTTTTTATAATCTACATTATAAGGAGGAAAATAATTTTTTGTATTTTCCAGTAGCACTAGATCATGCTCTTGATCTCCATGCGACGACAAATCCACATGTGCAGTCATTCTTTAGTGAATTAAGGGGTAGAAAACTGCCTACGAAGAGATTGAAACTAAAAAATAATGTATATAGTAATTTGTAATTAAGTAATGTAGTAATAGTTAGTAATGTAGTAATAAAGTAATTAAACTAACAAATAATTTGATCCAGTTTCTATCTCCTCGTAGGTGGTCTATTTGACTCCAATTATCATTAAAACTTAAAGCTCATGATTTACTTATTTTCAGCATGTATATAGTTCCCTATAATTCCTGCTATGAATTATGTGAAACGCGTCATCTGCACTATGTGATGGAAATTATCATACGTCCGTATATTCGCGGTGTCTGAATTCCCAAGATTCAAAAGGGAAAATAAACCAGTTGACCGATGAACTGCTCCGAACTTTGATTATCTGCAACCATCGATAAAATACAAGAGTAAACAGAGAACATGAAGACAGGTTACATTCAGCATTCAGTGAATTATAATCCAATCTTGCGCCAATCAGCTGCGACAGAATTTCCTCCACTTGCCATAGAATCTAAAGTCACATTTAAATTACTGTATGAGACAGAATCGCTTCGGTGCATTTCTGACAATCGTTCAAATTTATATTGACAGCAAATCACTCTAGTTAGTATCCACAATCACTCAGAATGAGACATTTTCTCGTTATCATGGAATGCAAATATCGAGCTCTAACCGATACATCCGGTTCGAAACAGAAATTCGACGATTTATAATGACTTTGTTCGAAATATTTTTATTATGTATTAATTGACTTCTGTATGATAAATGATAAAACTTCGCATGTTGACTTTGCATAAATTAGAATACATTTTCAACTATATTAATTTACCATTATATTGACATCATCTTCGAAATATTTGTCTAAATCAATTCTTCAATTTGTTAATCATGTCTTTTATAAGACTAGAATACAACTAGAATTTACCACGATGATTGTGAGTAGTGATTCATTCATTTTGTCCATTACAGTATATTATGGTGTTATACGACCTGTAGAACAATCGCATAAAGTGAAAAAGCGAATTGGCAATTGTATGGATATGTCCATATTGTAGAACAATCGCATAAAGTGAAAAAGCGAATTGCAATTGTATGGATATGTCCATCGAAATAAATTTTAAAAGCATTTTTAAGCAACAAAATGAATAGTTTTCGCAGAACTATTTAGCAAAAGAATGAATTTTCAGCCAAGGAAATTGAATCAATTTACGTAAATGATCTATTCAGCAAGTTGTGCAGATGCGCAGTTAACGGACTTTCATTTCCTATTGAAATTAAAATAAGTTTGCTCGTTTATCAATACCTGCCTTTCTGTCAAAAGTTTGTTATTCAGATGATAAATGGCAAAGATTCCGACGTTTGTCGAAATCAAAGACAAAATGTTAAAACGAACAGATGCTTTACATATTTTATATTTATGGATATGATATTGAGTTAAAATTAAATGCCTATAAATATCTGCTTCTTGGTACTTATCATAGATATCAATAAATACAAGCTTTGATAATGATATTGAGAGAGTCATTGAACAACTTTGCTCCTCTCTCTGATGAAGCCTCTAGTGACGAGATCACAAGGACTACGGGTCATTGGTTTGGTTTCTAAACGTTTGCGATTATCCACGCATGCACCATCCAACATCAGGGAATTCGTTTTTCGTGCTAAATCACTCTTGACACGATTAGTTGCTTTCTCCAAGTTATCCAATGCCTCTCTGTAAAAAAAGAAAATGTAAATGTAAATAACATCAAAATTTCGTATGCGAAATATTTCCAGATTATGGAGAGGGATCGTTACAAATCATAAATGGGCTACTGATCCGCAAATTTCGACTGAAATATTGAGTGGAGCAGTTAAGTGCTCGTTAAAGTCATAGCAATCAATTTCATTAATGTGTTTTAAAAATCAAGAATATAACGTAATAATCCGCAAATATGAGGCTTGATTATGACAATGAATAAAGAATGAGAATGCCATCAGTTATTAAATAGTCTGCTCTGATCCAATGCACAACCATTTTCATTTTGTTGACCAACACTAACATATGAGTATTTGCGTAATTTTCTGCAGCAGCGCAGATTTCAAAAAGCGTAAACAAGTTAGTACATAAGATAATCATTGCAAACCATTTACATTACCAATTATTGTGCAGGTAAAGTCAAACAATCGCCCTTCAGAGTGAAGATAAATTTTCAATCATTTTTTCAAAATAATTATAAAATATCATTAAATGCATGTACATGATAACTATGAATTATGACAATTTCAATAACCATCAATTGATTTTCACCTTTTGAAATTTTAGTTGCAGGCTTTACTAATTAAATATTCGCATTAATGACTTAAGTGCCTTTCTAGTCTATAACAGGTGGGTTTTAACACGGCGTCGCGTCAATGTGTTAGCCTACATTCCTTATAGAATATCAGGGTGTATACCAAAACTCGCACCTCAATTTCCCTGGATTTTCCCGGTTTTTTCAGGGATATTTTATCATGCAAGATACTGTCGTTTTTGGGAGCCCAAACCTACTTGCACCTGAGAGTAAATATTCGACAATTTAATATTTTCATTAACTACGCACCTGATACAAGAAAAAACAAAATTACAATAATTCTATGGTATAGCAAAACAACTTTTATTCATCTCTTTCGAATAAGATACATATAAAAACAAAAAAAACAGGAGAACGAACAAGAAGCTTTATGAAATGGTGTGAAGAATGAAAGGTTCGGTGTGCAGAAGTTCGGTACGTAGTTCACTAGGTTAGGTGTGAAAAAGTTCGGTACACAGTTCACTTTTTTTGCAGTACGATCACCTCCTCTTCCAATACCATGAGTTCCATTCTCCGCTTCTTGATTTCTGCCTCTTTCAACGCCAATTCTTGGGCCGCCCTCTTACGCTCTCTTACTGCCGCGTCATCGTCGTCTTTGGCTGCTTTCTGTTGGGCCAGTCTGTCTTTGTACCGTCGCGATGAATTTCGGCAATAGCTTATTAGCTCTTTAGAAATCCCTATTTGACACAAATCAGTATCCTTGATTGCATCATAAATGACACGCTGTGCAACCAAGGATTCTTCTAGTTGGTTGAATTCCATTGCCTCTCTGTTAACACTGAATCCGCGTTCAACTGAGGCTTGCCCGTGCTGAAGAACGAGGACACGGTTGATCAGCTTCCTTTCAGGTGACGCCCGATCATCAAATATTCCACTCCAAAACACATCAAGACGTCCATCTTCATAACAGGCAATACTTTCTTTAACCTGTTGATCACCCATCCTCTTCAAAAAGGCCTCTTTAAAGCAATCCGCCTGAAGACCATCCAGCCAATCAAGTTTTATCATTTCTTCCAACGCTAAGTCCATCAACTTCTCTGCAGTACCATGGAACTCTTGATTCTTCCACATATCTGGGTCAAGAAACGCCGTTCCACGAATGAATTTCTTCGTCATCGGTGCGACTTCGCGTAGTTTCAGCATCACAGTTGTTGCAAAAGTGGTACATGTTTCCTGGAAGTTAAGGCGCAACTGTTCATTTTTTCTGGACTTCCGAAGGGCACCCTTGACAGAAAACGACAACCTCACTTCATGACGGGGAGGCAGATTGGTTGGAGTGAGCTCAACGCAATGAGCTTTTGCAAGGACCTCTTCTTTCAAAATCGTCTTCCCAATTGCATGAAATAGCATGAAAAAAAACCTCACACACTTAGCAATTTCTGGATTTCCATCAGTAGGTACATGGCGCTCTGAACCCCTCACAGTTCGTGGTTGACACTGATTGGTTCCCGGATCTCTTCACATTTAGCAGTCAGATGTTTGACACCTATCACCGTCACAGGGTTGACAACTACCACCGTTATTGTGAATACAACCTATGTTCGAAAAGGAGATACATGTAAGTGCACCTTCGCCGTTTTCTGAAAACATGAGACATCTTTTCAAGTTACGGTTGCATGTACTAGACCCGCAGATAGTAAGAAAGTAGAGAAAATAGACACAACAGACTACACTTAATAACATATACCACCCAATACTACTAAAAATGGTAAGTTATGTTCAAACGGCAGAGCCTGTTTTTAACCATTATGTTTCGAATTCCAAAGTATTATCTTCATCTCCATTTTCCCTGTCTTTTCCCGGTTTTCCCTGTCATTTTAAAATTCCCTGTCTTTTCCCGGTTTTCCCGGTCGGTATACAGGGTGAGTAAAAAAAAAGATTTATTTTTAAATGGATATAAAACATGTTTGTTTTAGTGATAGAAATTCGTTACAAGTTCAGATATTAAGCATATGTCTTCAATTCAATTATGTATTAACTAGTTTTGTTAAAAATTTCAAATTATGTTAGATATCTGTGTTCAGATATTAAGCATATGTCTTCAATTCAATTATGTACTAACTAGATTTGTTAAAAATTTCTAATTATGTTAGATATCTGTGTTAACTTCTAATATTAGACAGATGATTTTACTGTCTATCAATCAACATAATACATTTCTAAATTTAAATAAGTAAGTTGTTTTTCGACGCATGATATTGCATTCATGTAATGGATAGAGGATGGCTATGCGATTCTCTGGGATATAGAGAGGGAAATTATTTGATGAATCCCGAGGGCTTTAGCCCGAGGGATATATCAAATAATTTCACGAGCTATGTCAGAGAATCGCATAGCTATCCTCTATCCGTTATAAAGTATGACAAATTATTAGGACCATAGATATCCGCGATAAAATCCCTCTCTATCAAGATTTTCCCTGGGAACAAATTTTACCAGATATAGAAGGGATTCTTAGATACGATTCTACAACTATGTAATAATCTGGTATACTTTATCATATGATATTTCATTTCTCGATTTGCATTCATCAATATGGAACGCAAAGCAAAGGTTGTTGCATGGGCTATCACTTATGAAAACACCAGAGAAGCCAGAAGACGATACGCGAAAGAATATGATGAAGAGGCTCCTCCTGAATCCACAATACGTCGATGGGTTTCTCGTTTCCTTGAATATGGTGACATCAATAAAAGGAGAGAAGGCAGTGGTAGACCCGTTACCGCGAGTGGTGATGACAGTTTCCAGGAAATCAATCAACGATTGGAAGATAAACTGACAGCATCGACTAGACAGATTGCTACGGAAACTGGTAACTCTCAGTCAAGTGTTGTCCGCTGTCTTCATAAAAATGGACTTCATCCATTTAATGCAACAAAAGTGCAAGCTTTATCCAAAGATGACTGTGAAAGAAGATTAGAATTTTACCAATGGTTACGTCGTAATCAGGAGAGTGACAGTGACTTTTATAAGAACATCATATTTTCCGACGAAGCTGTTCTTCACGTCAACGGCATAGTGAATCTTCATAATCTCCACTTCTGGGCAACTGAAAACCCACACATGCAGATTGAAAAGCTGCAAGACCGACACTCGGTCACGGTATGGTGCATGGTTGGTCCGTCCGACGTCTTGACTTACGACATCAGCTCTGAGACTATGAATAGTGACCGCTACTGCACAGTACTTCGCGAAAAGGTGATCCCTTACTTTCGAAGAAGATCGAATCGCAACAAACTTTATCAACAAGATGGAGCTCCGCCTCATTTCAGTCTCACCGCTCGGTCTTTGTTGGATGAGCATCTTCCAAACAGGTGGATCGGGAGACAGGGAGCAGTTCGATGGCCACCAAGATCACCGGACCTCACTGTTTGTGATTTCTTTTTATGGGGAGCTCTGCGAGATAAAGTTTACAAACAGGCTCCAAGAACCGTGGAACAATTGAGAACAAGAATCGAAGATGAGCTGGGGACTTTCAACCCAACAATGTTTCAGTCATCGTACGAGTCTTTCGTTGAGCGATGCAATGAGTGCATCCAGTTGGACGGTGGTCAAGTTGAAGGTTAACATTCAATTCGTTTATTATGAAATACCTTTCTTATGCATTCTGACAGTTCAGTTTCATGTTTAGAGTGATATTTAATAACTTTCGTTTTTGTCTTATAACTATGGGAAACTCTATCAATGGGAATATTTCGGTCTTCTTTGGACTGATTTCGGGTAAATATTTACATGCAGGATAAAATAATAATAATTTTTGAGATCTACCTAAGCAATACATAATTTGCACGATTCCTTCGTCAAATTGAAGACATATGCTTAATATCTGAACTTGTAACGAATTTCTATCACTAAAGCAAACATGTTTTATATCCATTTAAAAATAGATATTTTTGATCTATATATATCAGTAGATATTCTATCCAAATATGATTATTTGTTCATAGTACCTTGCCTGACTTCTTTTATTGAGCTGATTCGATTGAAAGCCTGCTTCCTATTCTTTTAAAGTCACAATCTTAAGATACATGCATTCATAGGAATGTTAGATCAAACAAAGAGATGGGTTTGATGATGACCATAAATAAATGCGCTAGAACACAGGAAGGGCGTAGTAAATCGATCTGCTAGGTTAGCTGTTCCTAGGTAAGCTATAAATCGGGCGATTTCCACGATCAAGAATAGCATGAATAGCGTATTTTTAAATGAAATTTTCTTGATAAGGAAAGAAGTTATTTTGCACATGCATTTCTATTGAAGGTCACTTTTTCAGCGCTTGACAAAATCGCAGTGAAATGCCATCATTGTAGCAGTTCAAATATACAGCGCTGTGTCCCACAAGATGGAAAAATAGGCGAAAAGAACGCGAAAGTTGCAATAGTTTTCGCCACCCATCGAACCGCTTTAATCAAGAAGATATCAAAATAAGCCATTCTAATGTCAAAAGTCCACTCATTTATCAGAATAGTACATCAATGTGTCAGGATACTGCACCCAAGTATACTTATATCGGTCAAACATCAAAGCATCAGGCTCATAACATATACAAAATTTTGTATATCATTTTTGTGCATTACTTACTTACTTATTCCATTTAACGTCGATTGATTCCGCATATTTCCGCAAAATACTGATTTTAATAGGTTTTTAGTTCTTTTGTATCATACTCTACACATCCATCACCATGAAAAAAGCAAGAGTGATAAGACCTAAAAACCTTAAATTTTTGTAGTCGTTAAGTGTAATATACACTCAGTAGATGTGTAATATATTCCTCATAATACATTAGCAATAGATTCACGAAACCTTTTTGCATGTTATAATGCATATAGCCTTATTGCAGCATATTCACAGGTAGGATATTACAACCATCAATCAACAATATTCTAACATAGTCCACTCAATTTTTCTGGATGATCGAATTTCAAGATAATGCAAACTAGACAAGCTGCAAATCCGAGAAAATCCAAGAGAAATCCAATTGAGAAAATCCGAGAAAGCATTTCTCATCTCGCGATTTTCGATTAATCGTGGACTTCAGTCACGCAATTCGGAATAGTGAGAAAACTAGATCGCGCCAGCCCCTATGCACTGGATGAACTTTATGATATCCCATCATTCTATTCCTACCACCAAATTGATCTTAAGTTGATTGTAAAAGTTGATCATAAACTTATTTCACCTTCATATCAGCAACCATGGATATACATTAATATGTATATCGCGTAAATATAATTACGCGGACTTAACACGGGTTCATCATCAAGGGATTGCACTTCGGGAGGCTGGGCTCAGTTTAACCCGGGATTCCAACCCTACAACGGTAAGCAAGTCAAGATATATTTGAAATTGGGCTTTGTTCTTGAATAGTCATAGAAGTTGGGAATTTCATAAATCAATTAAAAGTTAATATTTGGCCTAGGAGCCTTTTCTTCCGCAATGCGATAAAGTAAAACTCAAATATTTTACCCAAATTTTCGTTTTCTTGCTTTGTCCAGGATGCTATGATGACTCAAAAAATTAATATTTTTAGTAATGTTAGTTTTTAGTTTATTAATGTAGATTAAATAATAAAAAATAGCGGATAAACCAAATAATTGCTATGAGCTTAAATAAAGTATGGTCATCTTCGAATTCGTGTACCAAAATCGAAATCGTGCACTTCCGATATAGATACTGCAAATTTTGAAGTTCAGCTCGCATACATAGTCCCTCTCCCATGCAGAGTTCCTTCTTCAAGATGCATGTTGTCATGTTGCATCTGTCAATCTGCTTTTTCTAATCTTTAGCATTAGGTTACTCATAGTGTATATTTAGTGGGACAGGCGCATGTTGATATCTTCTACTCTATATGAGTTCTTTGCTTTTTGGTCAATTGCATTGGATATGAAAGGCATCTCCATATACATTATATTCTCCCTTTGTTTTTGAGTCTTTGTTTTGCATGTTTGATTGATTTTAGAACAGTCAATCTATAAGGTAAAAGCAATATACTAAACTGAAAATGATGAATGCCAGTAATTAAATCAAAATGAAATTCTGTCATCCATGAATTCGATTATGTCCATTAATTAGGCACAAAGTAATGTACATGTAACTCTTCTAATGTAAAATCCTATCTGTAGTCTTGTAAGGCTTCAATAGGAAGGGGACTAATGCAAGTACATGCCATATAGTAAGGACTTAACTTAATTGGAATCACTTATACGAATTATGAAAAATTGCTCACTTGAACGTTCCTCGATTACGAATTCTACCGCTATACTTACTACAACGTGTGGCAAATACTTTATCAATTTGGTCAACTTTGTTCTAACGATGACGGTCAATTGGTCATTGAAAATTGACAACACACAGACCTGTCATCTGCCGACTACGCCGATGATGAAACTTTTTGGATGTCCTCTTTTCCATAATATTTTTGTCAGATTTATTTTATGTCTCAAAGGAATCTTCGGGTGTTGAACATCTGTCCGTGATCCTTTTTCTTTCAATTTTAATCATATTGATTTTACAACTTTTGGTAATGTCGACTTTGATGTGAGGGAAAATGTCTTTTTCGCACTTTCTGTAAAAGTTTACTTGATTTTCTTTTCTCCTGCGTTTAAACTGAAGTCTTGAGGGCTGATGCGCTTGTTCTCATCGGGATGTTCAATTTCAAAGTTGATTGATGGATGTTGGTAATTAAGTGTTGAGAAGAGACATTCAACATCTTCATTTGTTCACGGAACAGTCATCTATATATCGTCGGAAGATTGAGATATGAGGAAATGATTTAGCATTTGATTTCTGTATATATAGATAAGGCCGGTGAAATCAATTTTGGCATCACCATTTTCTGCAGTGAATGACTTACCATGCTGGCCAGAAGTTTAACACAATTGTGATTTTTGTATTTTAGCTTGTTGAGAAGAATATGTGACTATATTAGTATATACGATATTTTTCACATCTATAGAGGTAGAACGGTTGCATTTATGATTGAATGAAAGTCTAGCTTGTAATAAATAGATGCGGAATATTTTTCATTTTATTTACATTGTGTTAAACTTTTGGCCAGCATGGTATATTTTGATTCTTATCTCACATATACTTTATTCAGCAATGATTTCTAAGTCTTTCTTTACAAATTGCGTTGAAATAGCAATAAATGATGGCCACGTGGATAGTTTGATTGATTGCTATTATTTTGTAGTTCAGAGCTTTTTTTTCGGTGTGCAGGTACGAACTGTGTTAATGGAGCAAGTAACTTCGAAAGTAGCCAAGCAATTTTCTTCGTCGGTCCATCATGCAATCTACAAGCATGCAATCCATCAAACAATACAGCAGTAATTATATTAACTATCTAAAAAAAGCTATGTTAACAAAAATATACAAAGCAGCTATCAACTCCCTAGAAATAAGGGAAGACTGCAAACAATTCCTTCTCCTATGACTATGTCATCTTCATGTGCTCATTGCATCTTTCTTGCCCTTGCATGTAATTGCATTAAAAAATTTGTAATCCCCAAAGTAGATATCCTTTATCTAAAGTCCTCTTCATCCCTGATTTAATTGGTTACATAAAAACTTTCACCACAGTGTTAAAAAGGAGTAAGCATCCTAGCGGGTGTTTTCAATGCTACTGTTAAGCTTTAACAATGAAATGCAGTTTACGTGAATGTATGGTATAAGCTGATCAATACCAGAATCCACATGCAACATGGTATTGCTTTTCTTCTGAAGCAGAGCTCTAATCTCATAAAATGTATCATGCTAACTTAATTCAACACAGAAATAAAACTTGAATGAAATCTCTCTGTTATGACAAAAAGATGAATATATCCCTGCACTATACGAACTTAATTCAAAAAAGCAGAAAATATATAGATAATCTGACAAATCCAACAAATGCTTCAAGCGTGACATGCGCATTATGCGTGTTGATTAATTCTTAGAAATTTACAAGAATTTCATTGTTTGTCTAACGTCGCAGATAAATCAGGCATGTTATAAACATCTATTTGATCGGTTTCGCATAGAAGTGGAACAGTCACTCTTATATCTTTAAAATTAGCTATCAATCCGCCGTTCGGAATTGTTTAACAACCTCTGAAAGATTGAATATATCTTTGATATTTTGCATCATGATTGGAATTCGGTAGTGCAATGCTCAGGAAGACAAGCTCTTCCAACCCAGTCATATTTTTCAAAACCTTCGTAAAATTATACGGCGAATTATCTTGCCTTCTCAGGTACACGTCGTCAGGCCAAAATTCATGAAACTCGACCCGACGCCATTTTACACAGTAGTAAAACAATCGATGCAAGAGTAAACTGCACCAGAAAGTCTTAGAATGCTTAAATTTGATGTCAAAGTCGAACAAAGAATTTGGTTGAGAAAGCTGCACCGTATGATTACACTGAAACCAATATGTAACAAAATGTTGCACTTATAAGGTTATCCTACAAACCGTTTCATAAATCGCTGCCAAACAACCGGAAGAGTTATTTCATCTTCAGCTTATTCGTTAGCTCACAATTGTTTGATTGCTAAATGTTTACTCGGTCAGACGAGAGACACTTGGTTTGGGAAACGGTGTGGTTTGCTTTCAATTCTGAATGTCACGTCAATTTGCTTTGTCTTCCCAAGAATATGTTTTCTGCTAAAACATGACATATTGTGAAGTCTGTGATCGTTTTGGGTATAGTTTTGCTTGCTCTGATAAATATTTAGTATATCAGTTTACTTGTAAGCTTTGTCATGGCTACTAAATAGGTCAGACGTCAAGACCTTTCAATTTCCGATACATGAATGAACACAAGCGCAGTCTGTCAAATAACAGCATGGATAGCGCATTGGTAGAGCACGCAAAACAATACCATCATGGAGATTTGGCGATCACAGACTTCGAGTTAGAGGTTAATGACAGAGACAGATCACCAATAGAGACGAGACTTTCAGAAGCCAATCATAATGAAGATCAAAGACCAGCACTCAATCGAAGACATGAAATAACCAGACACTGAACGTGCCCTCACTCCTGCCGATCCTTGAGAATGCGAGCCGGCTCGCGAAAACTCGGATGTGTAAATAATTTGTTATAAATAAAAGTGTACATAATTTTAGCAGCAAACACCTTCTTGGGGAGACAAAACAAATTGACTTGACATTCAGAATGAAATCAAACAACCTTCCGTCAGTTAAACTTGCGCATGATTAAGGAGCAACGCCGCAAGCTTGCACGTTTATGTTTTTTTATATAATAATTTGTGCCTGTTGAAGAGTCTTGCGTCTTTATTTCACTCGTCATGCTAATCATAGCTGTTGACAACTTGATTTCTTTTGGATAACAGGTTTTTACAAGTATCAATGCTTCCATTTTCATCGTTCATAAAACTACATGTATAATAAAATTACCTGCCCTTCGCCTGCTTTGCCTCCAAAGCTGCTTTTGACGCATACAAGTCATTGAGTTCATTATTCATTGTTGATTGAGCTGCATCAGCACATTGCTCCCCTTCAGAATGCCACAGACGATTTTCCAATCTAGTTTCAGCGAGTTTTATAACAGGAATTTTAGCTTTTAAGGCCTCTTCAACAGCGTGTAGATCATTCTTCAGTTCTTCCATTTCCTCATTCATCTAAAGCAAATATGGAAACACATTTCTAAGAAAAATGCATGATCAGTCTTTCATTTCAATTACCCTTTTCTTTTGATAATCCAATTCATCCTTTGCTCTCTCCATTTCATGCATGCGTTTTCGAAGAGCAAAATCCGATACATCTTTTTGCGCATCCAAATCGCTGTCAGTTTTATGTATGGTGTGATGTGTTGCTCCTCGCAGACTCCGTGCAGTATCTATCTCATCGTTTGCCCTTTCTAGAACAAAACGAACTACATTTTCCCATTGTTGAGGAGTCAATTCTCTGAAAACAATGAATTAAAAATTATTGCAGTAGTATTCGCTATTTACGGCATATTTCCCCATACCAACCCGTATTTCAATTTTTCATTAGTGCTTCCAAAAAATATCAGTAGGTTATCAAAATGATATTACATGCATTTAAATATGTCAATAGAGCCGCTTGTAACAAACGCAATCAAAATCATTAAATTATTTGTGTGAGAATGAATGCCAATGAAAAATCTCTTTTGTGACTGCTTTTTAAAAATCTTCCTTTATTCAAGAGCAATTAACCTACTGTATAGATGACTACAATTTACATTTTCGCACATGTCCTAACCCTCAAACGACCGGATAATTTTTCACCTTTTTTTGACCACTTGCTTAGAAATGTAAAATGGCTCAAAATTCATATTAAATCGTGAAAAATCCATGCAATTATGCTCTTGGTACTTTTATTAATAACAATTTCACAATCACCCACATCAGAATCATCTCTACTTGCTTGAATAGGCATGTTCTTCGTGTAGCAAGCCTATGTATATTTGATCTCTGTAATATGTGGATAAGGATGTTTCCAGTTGCTTGTGGAAATGGTCATATTGTGAAATGATTCTGAAGAAACTTTCTCGAAGAATTTCGGAGTACCTCAAAATGAATTTATAAACGGGCATTCTTAGGCACGCCTAAAATCTATCTTCGGCAAAATATCAGCCGGAGATTCAAAGTCGTTGAAGTAGGCCTAAATATACCGTGCTTTCATGTGCTTTCGAATTCTAAGAAGCAGTGAATTTCCCGCTAAATGTTGACAGAAGCATGTGCCTACATGTAGCCAGAATGCTGATGCTATTTAAATTTTGCTTTACACTTTCTCTGGGAGAGTTTTATCAAGAGCATCATTAGCAAGAGGACACTGCGATTTCCACACTGACCCCGCAATTTCAATGTTGTTGACTCTATTCTTTTTTATATAAAAATAAATCAAAGATAAGCATAAATTTTGTACGACAGACAGGAATATTGAACAACGTGAAGTAAAAAGAATCAGTTGGTGCATGGTTGTTGGTAACCAACACAGGGAATGAATTAGGTGAATGTATCATTTCAGCTAAAAAAAATAATGACGAAGTCACTGTATAGCGGTTGTCAATATTGTATTTGGCTGGACTGAGAACTTTTGCTTTACTCATTTAAATTGCTGCTATTAAATAGCGGTTCGTCGTTCTTGATCTAGATAAGCCGCTAATGCTCTGGTAGGTGCCGTTTGAATCGCAATAGCACATCCGTAAACATCTGCAGTAGGCCTGCCTACAAGTTATCAGTGGCGATGAAATTTACCAGCCAAACGCGGAGTAGATTTAAGGTATCAAACGGTTAAGATATCACTTAATATATAGTACTCAAAAAATTCACATTACTCGAGGAATTCATGGTACGCATCCCACTGATACATTTATTTAGAATTGCTAAATGATGATGACATCATCAGTCAGAATTAAAACTTATTATTGAGAGCTGTGTCAGTTGATGTAATAAAAAATTTGATGCTCAATTTTTGAGAAAGCATGTACAATATGATCCTTTATCTGGAAAGCACGTCTATCGAAACTGTCTAGCTGTCATAAACAAAAAGACTCACTTTTCCAACTTCCTTCGTGGCTTGGGAGTATATCTGATTGAGGACTTCTCATTCATATTATAAAGGTCGGTGTCTGTCTCTAATGCATGAGTTTTCTTATCTATTTGATCCATGACATCATGTCTTGCCTTCTGCAATTGGCCTAGATGTTTGAAACAATCGTCAATTTTCTTCTGTAAATCGGCCTTGACTTTGTTAATCAAATCTTTTTCCTGAAATTGAAAAAATTTGAGTAATGCAATATATTTCATTGAAGTTTTATACAATATCATCAAGTATACAATCAACAAAACATGCATTTCCTTATTGATTCACTTTATCGTCTCTACAATATATCACACAATTAAGGTCGACGCAATTTTAACAGAAGAGCGTATCATTTGCGCATACTTTGCAGTCTTCTAGTCAAGGGTTGGTGATTTTACTTCAGAAAAATCTCAAAATCCATTCTGTGTAGGTTCCGATAAATTTGTATCAAATATTTCAATATGCGGCATTTAAAGATACTTTTCTCAAGCACCTCGACGAACTCTTTTGGTTGGTATGAAAAATATTGTTCTATCAGTTTATGGGACAATTATCTCTTGAATTTTGCTCTTCATTTACTAAAAATGTTTTTGGTACTATGTAACCCTTTATTACCTGCCGCAAAGCTCTTACACTCCTCTTCTTTCTATATCTCATTACACAATTCTATATATTTTGTATATCTTTTTACTCATCTCTAAATGTGAATTTTAAGTTTTATTCTGTAATTCATTCATTCACTTAGTGATTCCTTCGGATAATTGCGGAAATAAATTGCAATGATTGGCAATTATACACAAATTTTATCAATTTACTTGGCCCGTCCAACGTCTAAAAATATGATTATTAGACAAGGAATATTCACAACGACAGAGAGCCTAAAGAGGCGATGGTCAAGGTTTCATCCCACTTAGCCGAAACCCTCTTACCGGAAAGACCACTTAGCAGAATGTCTCGGCCAATGTCTCGTGTCGTTTATCGATCATGTTGACATGTACAAATAACGCAGGCCATGTACTAAACATAAAAATTATATTCAAAACAGCTACAATTTTACATAACGTCAGATCAATAGATGGATAGCAAACGTGGATATTGCTAGATTCTTTCATTTCTATATTTGCAGGCTAGTTCGTTAATTCCTATTGAAATAAATCCAAACTTCGATGTTCCACTTCAAACATTTAACTATGACATGATTATGCAATATCTGGCTAGCTTCGAAATTATGGTTCATTGCTAAAGTCAGTTTCATTAATGTGTTAGTTGAAGGATGATAATAAGAGTCAACGAGTGTTGGTCAGTATGACGTCATTTTTGCAGAACTGATCAAAAAAGGTTAACAACAATTAATCATTTGAAGCAATTTCAAGGGGGGATCATCTCCCCTTACCGATTTCGCCCGGTCTGCAATTCATAAATTTATTGACATATTGACAATTACGACAAGACTTTGTGATACACAGATATAAGACAAATGTTCTTTTTACTTCGCTCATCCTGAATTTTGATCTAATAGTGAACAAAATCAACTACATAATTTCAGAAAATTTTCAATTTGTCCGAATCTCCGGAAAACGTGGTCTCTACGGCAATCCTCTGTTTCTGAGACTTTCCGGTAAGTGGGACACATTTCTGTTGTTGACACCCACAAGTGTTGCATCGTCAACGATCTTCTCTTGCTCCTACGGGCAGTCTCACTAACGTCACATAGCGTTGAGTGTGCAAAACTCCTCTTATCCGACTTGTAGAACATTTACAGCCTCAGAATTAGACAACTGCTCGTCATTTGTCTGTAGACAACAATCACACGAAGTTCATGATCACATCTGTACCTTGTTATTCTAGCTGAGTATCCAAGGGACCAATCCTTCATCCCAGAGTTCAAGTAAGACTTCTCAGTCGTGTTGCAGAGTCACTCAGTGACAATCAAGTCTACTCTAAACCCAATGTGACTAACTTTGGCGACATTTGATGATTTTGGAAAACTTGAAAAATGTGGGGGAAGGAAAGAATAGAAGTACAGGTTTCCGGTAAGTGGGCCTTCCGACGAGTGGGTTTCCGCTAGGTGGGTTTTCCAATAAAGTGAGCCTTCCGGTAAGTGGGTTTTCCGCTAAGTGGCCTTCTGCTGAGTGGGTTTCCGGTAAGTGGGTTTTCGCTAAGTGGGTTCCCGATGTGTGGGTTTTCGCTAAGGGGGCTGACGCCGGGGGTCAGAAATATGTATATGTATATATACATATAAATATGTATTATATGTAAACATGTATAAAAAAATATATATATATAAAAACATATATAAATGTATTATATACATAACATTTATATATGTACATATAAATATGTATAGTTACTTAAAGTTTATTTCTCTGAAATCTTAGATGATACTGATGACTCACTCCAAACATGACAACAAAATAGAAGTTCATTGTGGTTTTTCCAGAAAATGACAAAAAAGATCAGATCTTTCAATTCATGCTTAACACGCACGCATGATTCTGTTATAATCCGGTGTAGACAAGCAGGCCTGCGATAAAGCTCCAAAATTGTGCGCGCTTGGTTGAATATCACATGGACTCAAAATGCTGCCTGAATGCCGCACATCACTCTAAATTTTTATCAATTAGTCCATCAATACCCTAATCTACATTTTTTGCACGCCTTCGATCCGAAATTTGACCCTTCATGTATTAGCCCAAATTTCAAATGCGCAATAATCTTGGTTATGGATTGTTGTCAATCAATCACTCATCAACACTCGGATGACGTCATCTCTCTCCACTCACAGTGTTGATACCTAGTCATTTTCATGATTCTCGGTAACTTGAACAAAACCAAGCGTGTTGATGAAGATTGATGCAAAATGCGAATACAACACACTTTAAAACACTGGCATAATCGATGCACAATAGCAACTATCGCTATTTTCATCAAAAATAAGGGATAGCGTTCTGCATTAAAACAAGAAGATTTTTAACGAACAGACTATTTCAACTGACAATGCAAATCCATCACTAGCTATTCAAGTACTATAGGTCGAAATATTGCGTATTTTAATGGTTTCGACATAGCAGAGAATCCCGTTTTTCAAAATTATCGGTGTGGTGCTTACCGCGTTTTGCATTCAAACTCTTTATTATTTCAAAATTTGCGCTTCGACGATTATCTATATTTTGCACCGAATTTTCGGATGACTGACCACCATCCATTTTCAGGGTGAACATAGCAATGAAATAACATGGAATGACAAGCAAGTTAAGTTAAAACGAACGAAAATCACAAAAAGTCAAGGTTGTCATAAGGCAAAGTAAATGGACGGTAAACCTGAATGCGTGCGATTGAAATTGTTATCCCACGATATGTGCCAAGTTTCTAAAAATAGACGCCGCGTGTAATTGGATTCTCTTGTGACGATCTCCGTATTGTTCCAGTCAATACGATGACCTTCAGACAACGAATGTAGTGCCATCAGAGAATTATATTGTTTAAGCGTATTACTTTCCTAGAAGTGCAAACTGATTCAAAACTATGTATGGCACATGCAGGAGCTTACTAAGTGGGCAAAAAGACATTTTTTATAACTTGCAGAGATAGGAAAAATGGTAGCCGTGCGTCGCTTGCGGATTGCTCTGAATTCCTTCAAAATACTCCAATCGCCACGATTCCTTCAGATTCGAAGAATTCAGATCATTGCGCATAATGTGGGATAATGTGCGATAATGTGGGCCCTCCGATCATTATTGAAAAAGATAGCAGGCGCACGAAAAAACGTTCGCAAACCTCTCTGTAGAACTTGACAACGTCTGTGTCTCTTTGCTGTGTGATCCGGTTGATAACAGTCACTGGAACTTTAAACAATTTGGCGTGTTTAATGTTGAAATGCCTGCTCATTGTTCGATTGCTATGACATTAGGTAAGCAGATTGTGCCATTTCATCAACGTTACTTGTTCCAATGTTTCCTTTCTAGTCAAACAGAAGAAGAGACGACCTGTCTAATTCTGTGAGTGCCATGCGAGAGATGGCGGTCTTCGCCAGGTAGCAAACCTTCAATCTTAAAACAAAACTCTTTATTGTTCCCAACTTATACTTAGACCATAGAAATTGACAACAATAAAACCTCTAGAATGGAAATTAAGCTTCATGCAATGCACAATAACGGCACATAAATCGCGCGCATTTTCACTTAGATGCACCTGCCAACGTCTGTATCATTGGGTTAGAATCAGTCACATGAGTAAATCGAAGCTTTTAATTGGTTCTTCATGCCCCAACTTAGTTCCCCCGGATGTGCCGCGACCTTGAGTCAATTTCCATTCTAGCGAACTTCAGATAAACAGTATATTTCTATGACTTAGACCGCTGCATGTGAACCTACCACAACTGCCTATGATTACCGTTAGCAAGCATGCATCAGTGTTTCAGGATTTATGGAAATTTAATCAGTCATATGTACTTCGTCATATGGTACATGTGCATTTCGCCATTCGCTTCTTATTTCAAATATATTGCTCCAATGAAAATAATGTACTTCAGGGCTGATGCGCTACAAATAATGGCGGCAAACGGGAGATCATGATTGAATTATTCAGGAAAAAATCACTCCCTTGGATATTCCTTGAATGTCTTTGTTCCACGGTGAAGACTCATTATAATGAAGATCAAGAAGAGACTTAATTCCACTGATACGAGTCAGTCTATCTATATTTTGAGCATGATCGTTTATGTGATTAATTGCTGCATTTATTTTTGCATTAGATGGTAATCATTTACATTCTTTTGTTCCATTGTGAAGAATCTCATCCCGTGAATTTTAATAATGTCGTGATCACTCTGTAAATTTGCAAATATGTATGTCTCATGTACTTTGCAAGTTTGTATATGATAGTGTTATGTATATCATCATCACTCTGTAAATTTGTAAATGTATATGTCACATGTATTTTGTGTATGATGGTAAACTTTGCGTATACATATTTTGTGTTATGTGTAATCACCGCTTGCTTGTAAGTGCCCCTGCGGCCATTCCTTTGCGTTTCTATTGTACTTCAAAATAAATATTTATGACTTATGACTTATAATCATTTGAATATTTAAAAGAAAAACAAACTTTTTGCTCAAAGTTTGAACAAAGCAGGCCAGTGTTTAAGTAAAAGACTGCCATTTCGCTTTGACATGCGATAATCACGCTTACTTGATGAAGTTCGACTTCTGCTTCATCTTCTACATAATCGTTTTCTCTTCTACCTTCTCTTGAAACAAGACACTCCGTATTTACATCTCTATTTAAATTGAGATCAACAAGTCTTCGCTCTGCATCTTCCTTCACAATATTCAAGGCTTCTGTCTCTTCATCCAAATCACTTTTCGTTTGCTCCATTATTCTTAACCATTTCCTTAAAACGTCGATGCGATCTGCCAGTTGATTATTTGTTTCATAGGAGCCCCATTTCGCTTGATTGTCTGTTTCAATACGATTAAAACGACATTCTTGTCGTAAACCTTCCGATTCGTCCTGTCGTCTTTCAGAAGTGGTTGATAATTCGTGCTGGTGAGTGAACCAATCGGTTGGCTGATATTTCTTTGACGGCTTGGTGTGCGTGGTCATCACCTAAAATACAATGGACGAATATTACTTTTGATATCAGAATCTATTTTTGTTATTGGATGATTCCTTCTTTCGATTTTATTGTGAGCATGTTCTCGATGATACTTCAATAAGATATAAAAAACAATGTTATTTTCATATTATTTCTTTGTAACACTTTAAGCATTTTGACTCTTTAATTCATCATATTTTTGCTTATGTATAGGTCGCATCAAATACCGTGGAGATTAATAAACACATAAGTAATGGAAATAGTCGATTCAAACAGCGAAAATTACTGCCTGAAAATTGGAAGGATATTTGTAGCGATATAGAATAAGCTATATTGTTGCTCCACTTTGCGCATGCATATTTTGTGTCATGTGTAATCAGCGCTTGTTCGTAATTGCCCTTGCGGCCATTCCTTTGCCACTAGTGCGGTGGATACATGAAAAAATTGTTTCAAAATGGAGAGTAAAATGATACAAACACTTAAGAGAGCAAGTTTTTCCTAAAATAATAACCATACGAACAGAAAACTTAATTAAGGACAATACTTGACGAAAGAATAATAGAATAGGATAGAAATAAATTTTTCAGAATAGAAATCAGCAGTAATATGTACAAGGAATTTCGACAAGTTTGGTCGTATGATCATTCAGTCCGTTGAAAATGGAGGTTGATAACACAACAAAACAATTCTGTCTCCTAGCTGTTCTACAGTATGAAATCAACACTCGGCTGTTTCTCTTGTAACAAACAATATTATATACATCTTGAGACTTTCAAAAGTTTTTTATAGGCATTCAAGCGCATGTTATGGAGGTCAGAGATACCATTTGAGCATTTGCAATTATTGTGACAACTAACTTTGCCTGCACGTTTGTACAATTTCTCTATTATGGTACAAGTCTCAAAACTCAGCACCGAATAAAGTCGTACAATACAACATAATGCTGTTAAAAACAACACATAAGTCTTCATGAGTAAAAGTTTCTCTTAGAACTTTGAGAACGTAAAGACATCTTGCACAGAGTACGGCTAAGTGATCAAAGTGAGAATTCCACTTCAAATCACATTGCCAAAAAACACATAGTCTTTACTTCGTTCACAATCATGAAATAAAATGTACGTTAAAGTTCTTTTTTACATATGCACAACGGTTTCGTCTTTGATTCATTTAATTGCAAACAATTTGCCTCTGCCCATGATCGAATATTATAAAATTCAGCAGTAGTTACTTCAGTAGAATTCAAAACATCATCTTTTCTAATAGGACATATTATTTCACAAACATCATCAGTAAACATTGTCATCATAGTCTCTCGAGATGCTGGTGCAACATCACGGCAGTAAATTGAAAACAGTAAGGGACCCAATAGAGATCCCTGAGCGGTGCCACTAGTAACAGTCAAAACATTACTTAAAATGCTACCGATGCGAATACGTTGACAACGGTTATCAAGATAAGAACAAATCCACTTGATAAAACCATGTGGATGATGGCCACGTAATAATTTCTTTACAAGAATACTGTGATTTATGAAGACAAATGCCTTACAAAAATGGTAATTGATTAGCATTCAAGCTCCGATATCCGGACTATCAAGGTAGCAGTAATAATTTCATGCATCTTCATAAGACAGCTCGTTGTGCTTGATGCTCGATTTCTCTCTGCATTCAAATTGAAAAGATGGAAAATGACTCGTCAGCAACTCACGAGTGCCATTTAAAATATGATGTTCGAGAAGTTTCGCAGGTGCGCTCAACAAGGTTATGGAACGGAGTTGCTCTATGGATGGTGAGCTGCATTTATCTTGCATACAAGTTAAGTTTTCATAGTAGGTCATTAGAAAAGGACAAGGACATAGCGGAAAAGTTAGTCACGAGAGTGCCTTGCCACCCACGCGGATGCTGAGGGCTCTACCACGCAAGACGACTATTACAATCCTTTGTTGGAGCTATAAAGTTTCTCGCGTGTTGCCTGTGGCTTCAGGTGGTGTCCGAGCTCATTTACTCGTACAAATTGGTTTGCGGTCTTCCTATATGCATCGATAGTTTCATCCTTCACTGGCTCGAAAATGAAAGGCCCATTGATGATGGTTGAATATTTTGTGCGCTTTGCATTTTCGGCAGCTGAGGCAGAAAATCCGGTTTCAATGGTTGAGTCGATCAGGTGCGATTGTGCGAAAGTGTTGACACATGTGAAGTTCCACACTAGTGGCTTTCCATGTTTAAGAGGGAAGGTTGACATTGTCTGGTCGCTTGCCATCAGCCATCATCGCGACTGAAGCCTATCGGCTCGAGGACTGATGGAATTCCTGCGGCTTCCAAAGATCGTCTGATTATGTCATTAACTTCTGAATAACGCTGAGCTCTTTCAGAATTGAAACAACAAAACAAGGTATGAAGGCCCAGTTTGTCGACCATACCGCCACATCGGCTTTGATGAGGTATGCAAATCACTATTTCAACCCTTTGTCCGATAGCGATCTGGAAAGCACATTTAGAGCTTCTTTGTGATCAGCTTTGTTGTTACATCCTCTATGTGCATAGTTAATGTAAAGGTATCTATTAACATAATCATTCAATGAAGATGGCTAGGTAGCATAACCATTATATTTTTGACATGTGTTTAGGTGCGCAAACATCCTTCATGATTTGTCGATACGCAAGGTTCTATGCCATGTTTGCTGATTTAAATCAGAACGATTCTCTCGCGTATAGTTGCGATTTTGTCTGCATTTAAAAATAAAAGTAACCCGTTGAGTTTCATCTTGTAAGACAGCCTCAAGGGTGCGCAGTATGTCTCAAGACAAAGGGTTTTACAGCATGGCACTGGAACAGATATCTTCTCATACTAACTCATGACGTCTAATATTCATTGAATTCACGAATACCCATTCAATGTATGTTTAATGCAATACAGCGAGATTCTGTTGTGTTAGCTGACATAGCCGATTTCTGCTTATTCAACATGCGACAGTCAAAATCATTAAAATCTGTCACTTCAGTGACATGGTGACAAAGCACATTTCTTATGTTTATTTTTTATGCAACGTTAACGATCACTAGAGAAAGCAGACAGGTCGACTACTTTGGCCAATGTACCTTAATTGACAAGTTTTGCAAGAAACTATTGTCATTTGTCGGTGATGGCTTTAAAACAGGTACTGAAGTTAGCAGTTGATCTGGCAGTGGATTTTTAGAAATAATTTGTTCAGTCCTGATTTCCACAATATTAATGAAAAATGAACCAGGAATTTGTTCATCACATCAGTTTTCAAAAATTCCTATTGCATCAGGGTAAAATTCTAAATTTTAATAAAGTCCATTTTAATGATGCTTTCCTGATCATATTCACGATTTTGTTCACATCAAACAAGCACACATTCCTGTTCTAGGAACAATTCCCTATTTTGTTCACCACATTTGGACTCACAGCCCAACAAGACTCACTACCAGCATGAACATAGAAGAAATCAGCGACATTGTTATATTTTCACTTACTGATACTTCCAGACGCCAAACAACACTTTGTCCACAACAAACAACTACGCATCCCTATTCTAAGAACAATTCCAGATTTTGTTCACCACATTTGGACTACCTCGCAGGCCTACAAGATTCACTACCAGCATAAACATAGAAAAAACGAATGACAATTACATTAAACAGTGAGCTAAATAGGTTGTGCGATTATCCAAATGTGGTGAACAAAGTCTGGACTTTCTTAGAATAGGAGTGCGTTGTGGTTTGGTGTGAACAAAGTGTTGTTTGGCGTCAGGAAGTATCAGTAAGTGAAAATATAACAATGTCGTTGATTTCTTCTATGTTTATGCTGGTAGTGAGTCTCGTAGGGCTGTGAGGGAGTCCAAATGTGGTGAACAAAATAGGGAATTGTTCTTAGAATAGGAATGCGTGTTTGGTGTGAACAAAATCGTGAATATGATCAGGAAAGCATCATTAAAATGGACTTTATTAAAATTTAGAATTTTACCCTGATGCAATAGGAATTTTTGAAAACTGATGTGATGAACAAATTCCTGGTTCATTTTTCATTAATATTGTGGAAATCAGGACTGAACAAATTATTTCTAAAAATCCACTGCCAGATCAACTGCTAACTTCAGTACCTGTTTTAAAGTCATCACCGACAAATTCTAATGTATATGTTTCTAAACGCGCTATCCGCTTCAAACAGCATGCAGTGATTATATTTGGGTGCTGTGCTTTGAAAGTTTTAATACTATAATCAGTGGCGTCGCGTACTCCCAGACCATACGCCTTCACTCAGCATTGGAATGCTATTTCTATACCACACATTTTTTTTGTTACAATATTAAGTTTCATAAAAGCTGAAATTTAAGTAACTATTGCCCGAACATTTTTTAAGGCCAATTGAATGTGCACATGAGGAGTATTTGCTTTTGTCGCTTAACCGCCTTACTCAAGGAGCTGAGATAGCTACCCCCTCTCTGTCCAGACCACATTTTCTCGAGAAAAAAGGAGTCAAAGCCAACAGTTTCTTGAGTTTCTCACGGCCGGTCAGCCACTCACATGTTTGAAATTTTGATGCATTAAAATGTCTTGTGTATTTCTTACTTCTTTCTCTGTACTTTTCTAAGTACTTTCAATCTTTATATCAGGTGTTGGCCTACCTTGCTTGATGACTGTCATCTTTTCAGTATATTCCCTTCGGACGAAAGACATGGTTACGATCTCCTCTGCAGTACTAAACATAGTGTCACATCAATCACGTAAAAACAAAGTATGGAATTCTACCGAATCTGGGTGTTCGATTCAGATGCACTACTCTGCATTCATTGGAGAACGCTCATCTGATCGCAGTCTTGTCTGAACGTCAGCCATCTGCTACTGTTGACGTAGTGGCCTCCCTGACATGAAGCGAAGTCAGAGACAATTGGGTTGCGCTTCCCTTACTACATTTAGGTACCGCGACTCGATCAAGAATTGCGTATAATTTCATTGCAAAAATTGGAAAAGGCAAAGCAATGTCTATAGGGAAAGCCGATATTGGCGCGGGCGCGTGCGCTTCCACCTCACACGTACACAACTCTCTTTCCCTCTGTCTGAACATCAATGCTCCGTATGAAGCGCACGCGCCCTTGCCAATATCGGCTTTCCCTATAGACATTGCTTTGCCTTTTTCTTCGAACATTTAGACACACAAGCTATATATAGTCGTGTGTCTAAATGTTCGAAGAAAACAGCTGTGATTCGAGCATGTGCTGCAAAACTGTTCACTCTGAGGTTGAGCGTCTGATTTTGAGACGGAAAGCTGTGAGGAGAAACATCACGAGCTATCACGAGAAGCTATCGAATTTAATTGAAATCTAATGAATGATGACACTTTTCATTTTCATAAATGTTGGAAAATTATTTTTAAGGATGCGCCGAAGGCCTCGCAGGTGCGGAGAAGACGCCACTGACTATAATCTAGAGCGATATTTGTTAACAAATTCACTATTAACGAGCTAATTAGAGGCGATCGCTTGGCTTTCCTCATTGTCCTCAACAGAGCCGTCGCCAGGTAGTTCGCCCCCCCCCCAAAAAAATGAAAGAAGATATTCAATATAGAGTATAGTGCAAGAAACTGGTGTAGGTACACTGATACTTATTCAGGCACTTCAAAATACTGAAATACATGTACTTTGCATGTATCCTTCCCATGTATTTGATCAATGTTGAGTCACTTATGAAGTCGATAGATCTATACATGTCACATATATGTATATGTACCGTACATGTCATTTCATATCTATTACATATACATGTCATTTTATCATATCACACATAAGCTTACATTACACGGACATTATTCATCCTCTGTCGTCATCAAATTGCTGACAAATCAAATAAAGTACGGTATCAATGTAGCACTTTGCCTACTAATGTACACTTTAGGTAAGCCTAATTACTTTTTACTTTCAATGCCAGTATATGAGAAAATCACACAGCCTATTGTACATGAATTCAAGTAAAAAGATCTCTCAGTGAGGTTACGAAAAATTACTGTATAAGTTGGCATGGAAGTAAAAGGCGTCACATGCTCACAAAAAATGTCAAAACATTTTCCTTCGGTTCTTGCAGGTGGACAAATAAGTTATTAATTCGTCCACATTCAAAGAACGAGAGACTTCCCTTTCAATTGAAATTGCTGCTAGCGCACTCAGTCTCTCGTTTGACATTGTTGACCGCAGAAAATTCTTAATTAATTTCAGTCGACTGAAGCTGCGTTCAGCAGATGCCACGATGACCGGTGTCGTCAATAAGACTCTGAGAGCGATGGACAGATTTGGATATATCTCATGAACTTCGTTCTTGAAGATATAGTCAAGGAAGTCATATGCTGTCTTGATGGTTTCATCTCGCAACACAACATGCTTGAACCTGTCGATTTCCTTTGCTAAGTCTTTGTCATCTATATCTCCCATTACAGAAAAATAATGATTACAGTGACGCTGCAACAGTTTGATCACATGATGATTCCAATAATTTGTTCCTTTCATGAATAAAACCAAAGATAGAAAGCCAACGTGAGAGATCTTTGAACCTGTTTTCTGTCGAAGAAGCCGCCGTGTCAACAAGTACCAAGAAATAATTGATTTGAAACTCATCTTCTGCTGATCGACAAGGCTCATCGACACTCTCATAACCAAACATCCGATTTTTGAATCGTGGTCATTTTCTGGAAACGTTTGTTCTATATTCAGTGTTGTGGCGATAATTGAAGCTTGAACTTTTGTTTCTTGCAACCCCTTGTCTCGAAAGTCTTTCAAGAAATCCATCGTATTCTCAAATTCTTTTACAAGAATGGTAGCAGTGCATGACATGGATTGAATCAATTTTCTCGTCTTATTCACTTGGGTCAAAATTTCGTGCCAGACAATGACACTCAAGACAAAACGCCAAGTCATAATGATTGAGATAATGGAACTTGCTTCAGAAAATGTGACACTATCTCCATTTTCACGAGCATATTGACATAACTCTTCGAGAGCATCAACCAATTTGTCCAGCTGATACCGAAATGGTTTGATTGCAGAAGTTCTGGATTCCCAGCGAGTTTCGCTCAACAGTTTCACAGAAATAGTCAGATGCTTTTGGATTATAGACCATCTCGCGGGTGAGGAACTAAAAAGTACATAGACACGATTGATTGTGCCGAAGAATGAGAGAGCATATGATGAACTTTTTGCCGTGTCGTTTGCAACTAGATTGAGGCTGTGTGCGGCGCATGGGACTCATTCGTACATCATCCCGCTCTCTCGCCAGCATTCCGACTACGTAACCACTTCATACTCATCATCCTTCATCCACCCGCCATCACACACTGCACTCATACAGCAAGCGACAGCAAGACTTGTATTGTAATCAAACAATTAATTTAGATTGCTTATTTTAGGGGCCCCTAGAGACAGCGCCCCCCCCCCAAATGGGAGTCTTGGGGGGCGCTATCGACGGCTCTGGTCCTCAAGAAACTCCTAGACAGAGTCGAAGAGGGGATCGAGGAAGTAAATACAATTAATGGGCACCAGCCTAACAAATGACTATGATAGACTGATACTCAGTTTCCTATTTAGCTACACTAGAATATACTGATCGTGAGAAGATCGCTTATGATTGCAAAGGTTGAAGCAGTAGAAAATTAATAAACTGATATTTTGTTATGAGCACACTAGGATCGCTTGTGGCTAGAAAATAAGCTCACTCGCATTTGCCTAATACAAAATATTTAGTAGTGGTTATAAAAAAAGTCTAACAAATTATTATTTCTCAGAGTCTCCACCAAAAATTGATTTTCTTGCATATATTTTATATTGGATATTTAATGTATTTTTACTTATTATGCATAGCGATGCAATTTCTCATGAATCAAAAGCCACTAAAGTGTTGTTAGAAAATTTGTTAGATGAGATGGTTCGTGGAATAAGTGTGCTTAATTTCAAGTTCTGCTTCCGAGCAACATACAATTTAAACACTACTTTCACGTAAGATTGTTTTGTTTATTGTACATTTCCGGATTTGGGCAATTACCGATTGCCATCAGCACTAGATGATGATTTTCAAAATTCAGCCGATCATATCCATCCAATATTCAATAATTAGAATTAAATTTGGCTGGAAAATTAAGAACATCATGAGAAATCCACGTGGTTTTACTATTCTCTCTATTTCGATCTCCAGACGTACAATTGATCAAAAACGATGGATCATTTTGTCGGTCGAGTATTATCACGCGAACAGTGCTCTGAACTCATCGTGAAATTACCATGTCGCATTAGAAATGAACTCACTTATTTTTTTTCAAAGATTCTTGTTTGTATCATCAAATGATATTGTGAATCAACTTCCCGTAATAATTAAGATCAGTACTTTTGTCGATCCTTGCTTGAGAAAACTTCAGCCACAGATAAAAATATATAAATGCCTATCAAATTTCAGATAGTGCATTAGAATTTTATTCTGAAAGCTGCATAATTGATGAATGCCTCTCTTGATATCTAAGTTGCATGTTTTAGTGCCATGTCATCAAATCTAGTTTTTTATTCAATTCTATCATATATATAGATATAATTTTCTTTTGACTTATCATGAACAAAATATTGTCATATTTTATTTTCCGGCACCTTCTTACTTCTTGGCTTAATGCATGTCTGAGGGCGCAAGTGAGATCTTTCCATTTATGTGCAATTTTTCAGAGCTGTATTTCGATCGAAATAGTGGACCTTTCTTTACTTTTCAGCTCCCATTTTCATAGAAGTTGAGCCAAACTATCAATCACGTAACTGTGTTGACAAGCTCGAACAAAGTCATGGATCGATGTACTGCTTAGTTGTGTTACTGAAATTAAAAATCGATTATTGCTAACTCCATTTTATCAGACAACTTCACTAAGATTGAATGACACATTTTCTTTATTCGACGTTGGCACCAACTTCACATGCACAATAAATAATTTTTCACTACAACGCAATACAGTACTCTGATTCTATTTCGTAGTGCATCTTTTTCGCAACATACCAACAGTGTCTCGAACATATCCGGTTTTTATAATTATTTTGAAATTTAGATGCGGGCTAGTGCATCCGTGCAGGTTGCATGTATAGCCTACATTTTCAGTTTTGTAATTGGCTTCTCAAAAGTGTGTCGGATGAATCCGGCGCACCACTGTGTAGGTTCCAGTTCAGAGTAGTCCCTAATGTGATGGCATCCACCTACCCTGCCATCAACGTGGAGAATGGGCAATAATAGCAGGGAGCCTAATTTTTCGTCATTTTACGGATTTCCGTCTTTTTTTCATGATTTTGAACATTCTTGAGATTGGTACAAATATGCAAAAAAATATAAGGGGGGCGGGGGGTGAGGTAGGAGGTGCGTCGCCCAATCTCAAAGCTATTCAGAAATATGTATGTTAATCTCTGTCCCGTCACTTGATTGGTAGTATTTTTGTAATGGAGTATTTATAAAAGAAAACGTCGCTGAAATCGGGCAGTATGAATATAATTCGACCGGTTTCGAGTGGAAGTCAAAAATTGAGCTCCTACTCTTCCTCAGGAATGTTAACAAAAGAATAGACCATAGAAAGGCCTATTACATTAACGGTTTGGAAAAATTCAAATGATCATAGTGGAGTCATAGAAAAATGTTATAGAAATGGAAGTCTACATTTTACATACAGTTAGGGGATTGTGGATCATAGATAGGGGATCGTTGGAATACATGCTGCATGTTGAGGCCGAAGGACCAGTCGGTCATTAGCTGGCTGATGAATTTAAGTTCTTCTTTCTTTCTCACCATTTCATTGCCGTTTAGCTTTTTCAAAACTGTCACTTTAACATCTTCCAGGGAATGCTGATGTTGAATGCAATGATAAGGGACCACTTTATCATCCTTACAGTGTCTGATATCAAATCGGTGCTCGTTCATTCTCTCCCTTAGTGATCTTGATGTTTCACCGATGTAGTGGAATCCACAGCCCTGGAAACTGAGAGCGTAAATTATATTAGATGATTCACATGTTGTTCCATTTGCTTTGATTGTGTATGAGAGGCCACTGATGTTCGATTTTATGTTGGTATCAACGGAGAGCATTTCACATGTCTTACATCGCTTGTTGTTACATTTTGATATGACTCCAGTGCTGTCAAATGGATTCTGAGTCGTATTTGGATTTTTCAGCTGAGAAGAGACCAGGTATTGTTTCATTTTCATCGGAGGTTTCCACCATAAATGTGTTTTGATTGGTAAACTCTGCAGGAAATTTTTGTAATGCCAATTAACCGCAAAATCTAAAATTGTCGCGCTTCGCGCGACTTCCTTTTAATTGCAGGTTTTTTTAAAATGCAGTGTCACATTTTCAGTTCAATTTCAGTTTCTTCTGGTGACTACGCTCCAGAGGTAGAGAGATCCTTTAGCAGGATGACATCAAGTCTCAATGAGAAGACATCACAGATGAAGATCGAAACATTAGATGCAATCCAATCTATTAAGCAGTATCTCCTGATACACAAATCAAAATGCTGTTGAGAAATTCGTTCGAAATGATGCTCTTCGTGATCCTGTTCCGAAGGAATTAGTAAAAAAGATGCTAGGTGCGTACATGAAAAGGCAAGAGAACCTTGAGACACAGAAACAAAGGAAAACTGCGTTCTTGAGTACATTGGTAATAACACCTAGAAAATACATCGCCAGAAGTAATATGTTCAGAAGAATTGCTATTGAAGCTGCTGAAAAAGCCAGAAGGAAGCATAGAAAGCAAGCTTTGATTTCGCTAGCAGCAGGAAGAAACAAGAAACGTTTGCGAAAGGAACCAATTTTGAAGATGCCAGTTAAAGAAGCTGGACAGGATGAGAGGAAGAAGAGGCGAGTTGAAGAAGATGAGGATCAGAGGAGGAAGAGGCGAGTTGAAGAAGCTGGACAGGATCAGAAGAAGAGGCGGGTTGAAGGCGCTGAAAAGGATCAGAGAAAGATTGATGAGAAGCAGACATCTCTGAAGCAAACATCTTTAAGAAGTTTCTATAAATGAGGTTTAGATGACGTAGCTTTTTCTTGTGTTTTTTGCTTTGTTTTAAGTTTTTTACAATCATCTTCCACCATAGTTTAGTTTTGTTTTTTGCACTCAAAAGAAAAATTGACTGCTTCCACCAAAAAAATCCAATTATGATTTCTGATGCAGTACTTTGTTAGTAATTCGCATTAGTTATTTGCAAAACATAAAGCCAAGCCATTCTATTGCTCAGCATTTATTTTGCCTTTGACAACTCCTCATAAACTCTTTTGTTCATCATCATCATCAGTGCGATTGAGGTTGTTTTTAATGAAAATTCATGTTTTATAAAAAATTTGTTATTTTTATTTTGGATTGAGCATGTACATTTTCTTCGCAGAAATTTGGAGTAATGATGTTGGTCTCGTGCGTTTTTCCTGTATGATATTGTTCTAAGTTGAAATTAAATGTAGCTATATATCTGTATACAGCTAGAATTTTCCCAAACCAAAATTTTGTGTTCCTGTATGTCTCTAGAACCCGTGTTAAGCTTTAAATCAGTATAAGAATAACAATGTCTGTGATTATGTACATGTTCAGAGGATGCCTATTTCTCGTAAAAATGTAAAATGGCATTTATGTTAATCAAAAAATTTCCGTCTTTTTTTGGTCTCCTGTTACGCTCCCTGATAATAGCAAACCAGAAGAGAAGTTTCCAAAAAAAATGGTTTTTGAGAAGAGGGCCTATGTCCATGCAGATCCAAGTAGTTTGGAGATAAATTTCCGACCGAAGCATTAACAACTTGCTAATCGAGGTGTTAATTTAGTCAAGCTTCCTACTTTCGAATGTAGACATTTAGAATATTGTAGGCTACGCAAAACAGTACTCTGTTATCCATACTTCTATATGCATTGTGCATGAATTGATAGTGCCGTGATACCCCCGGAATCTATTGCGGTTCTCTGTTTAAAATCAGCGCTTTTAATGGCTCTCGGCACATTCATAATTTCTGGAGACTTCAGGATGGCCTCTCGCCTTCTCCAAAATTGCTGAATTCTCATGGAAGCTCGCCTAAGTTATTTGCTTGGAAGTGTCTGAATACGTCTAATTTCAGTAGTTTTGATCATATGAACCAGAGTCGATTGTTTCTTCACAGGATTTCTTACCGTCAGTCAATGCCTTCGAAGTCATGTTAATTTCAGCCTCGAAGATTACATAGTTCCTTTAGATTTATAAAGCAAACACGATTACTTCTGTCCATTACGCATGCTATATGCTGTCCTTAATAAATATACATGGCAGTCAGATAAAGGAAGCTAGGGATCGATGAAGTGAGTGGTTGTACTTATGCAAGTTGAGCGAAGTTAATATCTCTTGCACCAATATATTCGCTTCATTCGCTTCTGCTAGATTGGAATCGCCCTCATCCGATTCGAAATGGATGTTAGACAAAAACAGTATTTTCATCTCGTTTGCACTTTTTTCGGTTAGCCACGTAATGTTTCAATTTGAACTTCATTACTAGCGATCCAGCAATCAGGCTTATATATCGCGGGTAGCCAGTCCATTTAAGCTGGAATAAGCGCCTGAGATGGACTATGTAACAGTGCTGGAAAAAAGCGGGTAGCAATGCGTGACAGAAGTTCTTAAAATATCATTCAACCGAATCGATGCAGATATCATCATTGCGAGATGCATTGTTGCCTTCTATATTTCCACATTGTGCCATGCTTAAATTACGCAAAGTTATATTAATATAAAAAGATTTTAAAATATTGTGTATTGGCCATGTGTCATATTGAGACACGATTGGTAAGAGCCAATTTCGCAATGATCGCAAGCTTCAATTTCTCTTCGCAATTAATTTCTGCCGACATCCGTTGTGTATCTTCAGGCGGAAAAGGAATTTGCAAATTTATAAAAAGAATCTGTATCAAATCCGAAATCCACACTTCAGTTAGGGATAACCATACGAGCGTATAATCCATGTATCAAAACAGTTGAAATAGAAAATCGGTAATAGTATTATTCAATCTCTTAATACTACCTGTTGCATCGCCCATCAATAGTTTTCTAGTTCACTTATTTTGTTACATGGACTTTTTGTTATACCTAACTATGGTGTGAATTTTTAGTTTTATGCTCATTCTACTTCTAAATATACTAATTCTTTTTCCGCTGGAAGATAGCCGATAGATGCTGTCAGAAATGAAAGTTAACGATCATTTAAAAATTAAAAGAGGTCCGGCACCATCGATTAGTGAACCAATGCTCCCCATGCCGTCTAATGTGACTCAAGTCGGAAATTCTTTCGATGAAAGGACAATTGTTCAAAGGGGTAACCATAAGTCATTTTTGCACATTTAGATAAGTTCATTAACGAATTTATGGATGGACCTAGGTAATGCAAATAACCTTTAACATTGCAGAGCGTGGGTCGCATGGCATTCGATGATTTCGCAGTGCATGCATAGTGTGAACCAAGTTAGAATCATATCTTCATGCGAAGTCAATACATTCAACCATTTTCTCGTAAGGTTCAATAAACGAAGGTGAATGCACGATTATGGACACCTTGTGGACGATGTACCCATTCTTCCTACAACAATCGAGGACATCTATTCTGTTTGTCTTCTTGTGCAATTTTCTTCTCGGTTTCACCCTGCAATTAAAGAAACGATGCAGGTTTGTGGTTAGTAACTTACTTGATGCTGCTGAAGTAGACGTTCAAAGCGTCGTAAAGAAAGTTTCTACGCAGAGAGATGTCCACAGGCTTGAATAATGTCTGCATTGAATTGTGTGACAGCTCGTAAGCGTTGCGTTTCGTATAACTAATAAGTTCGTCAATGCTGTTCGATAAGAATTGATGACCAAGAAAAGATGACCTAGAATTGATGACCAAGCGGACTGTAACACATACTGCCTTGCTTTTGCTTATTTTGGCTAAATTAATTCAGTATCTTAAAGATCATTATATTTCGTCCGACTTAGTCAGGCATGTATGTAACATGATATTTTAAGCATATGCCCTACCGCATTTCCTCGAATAAGCGCCGCGGTGTCTATTTACGAAGGCCTACCTTTAAATGCGGCGTTAGTCAGAATTTTCGATTTTCCACTTATAAGGTTTTCGAAATTGAGCAGCAACAAAAATTACAGACGTGTGACCTTCACATAAAAATGTCAATAAGATCTGAAACCCCGAGTATCATTCTTCTTGCTTCATTGCCGAATCATTGAATACCGACGTGTGGTGGCTTCGACGCTCATTGAACACAGTTTGATGCTAATTCTTGCAATTACCGTGCAGTATTTGTATTTGCTGTTTTTTTCCCATGCTTCCTTCTCTTCGGGGCTCACGCAAAACTTGAGCGTGATGAGTCATGACATGAATATGCTCGGCGGTACAGGAAGCTGTTTAAGCTACCGAGTCTGATTCTAATTTAGAATCTGATGTCGATTACTTTGCATGAGTAAAATTAAATCAGTTAATTAGAGTGAGGTCGATCATTACGCTTATATTATGAGCCTACTTTTGTCATAATTTAGTCCACAAACAGAGTGCATTTTCATTAGGCAACCCACGTTGGTAAATAATGATGTTTCATAATTTAGTGACGTTTGATAACTACTTTCATATTTGTTTTGGCCCAATGGACGATATACGTGTATGTGCTACACATACATGTAGTCATTATCTTGTGATTTTCTTGATATCAGAGGTGCTGCGTTTATTAAAAAGCTGACCTCTCATCTTCGACGCTTATTAGATGGCGTCGTTTATTAGAGGAAACACTGGAGCAGTGGTTGAGAGGGTTGAATATCTCTATGAGTTTGTCATAGTATGCGGTATAGTATTATGCTCAATCTTGATATTCGCTTTGTCTACTGTACGATTTCTGCAACCTTCAAATTTATTAAATTTTTAGGTGGTGTAGAGGGAATGTTTCATTCTTTTTGACTTTTGATCGAATAGATGAATTTTCAATCAGACTCAGATGAATCCTAACTCAAAAGTAAGATTCTTTTCACACAAAGCTAATCAAGGAGTAAAGCGGTTCCGCGGATTTCGTGATGGAAATGGTCATTCTTGTATTTCGTGCAAATTTTGAATGAAAAATATAGGGGTGGGGGGCATTGGGGTAATCGAAAATTACCAGGTGGCAGTCAACCTAAATTATTGATCTACTTTGATTATGAACTTAAACAATTATAGGGGGAATGAACCTTTTCAATACCATATTTATTCTTCACACGATTTCGTTTCCATATCGAACGCACCAGATACCGGTATGTTGAGGCTTACAAGCCATCAAGGCTGATATAATTGATCCATTATAACTAAGGCCCATTTTTTATGTTCTCAGAAACCGATATATGTCATATTTTATGTCATGAAGAAGAAGATAGCATGTGAAAAGCTTCAGTCTCTAGCACGCTAGAAACACAAGAATATCTTAATTTTCTAACTAAGTTTTGCGTAGCACCCTCGACAGAACTAACACTTCAATCAATAAAACGAATTTAAACAAAATTCAAAATTTAGATGAAACGACTTCCTGCAGTCATGGCACCCTAGCAATAGTAGGCTTTATCCACAACTCAACCAAGAAGAAATTTTGGCACTACACAGATCACTAGATTTATTGCATGGATTTCATAGTTAAAGATAATTTTTTCTATGATTTGGATTTTTTGCGACTGAGTTGTTTCGACAACCTACAAACGTATCAACAGCAAAATATATAAAATAGCGAAATATGTCAAATTAAGTGAAAAGTATAAATCCGAGCCCAGATTAGAAACTGCATGTACATGTTAATGAGCAATAGACTGCTTCTCTTCTACATGTATCTGAAATGTAACCACTGATACGCATGTATAGAAACTTCCGCATTATTGTTAACTGTATGTGAATGTGTTTTTAAAGTTCGGAAATTGAAATCACATTTGAATTTTGATTTAAACCTAAATTAGATAATGAAATATCGATGAATATAAGTAGTACGAAAAAGTGGGTATGCTACTTTGGATCATGGATTTTTAAGCCATGCGTTCTACTCCCTGAGCTAATTTTGCCTCTGTTATACGATGAAGTCAGCAACAACTTGGAAACTGTAACTTTATCGGCGCCATTAGATGGCATTATTTTTACGACTACAATGAATGTTACCAAAGCGTCATGTACGTTGATGCTATTGCTACCATTCCAATTGTTTGAGTATAATATGATTTGACTTTTTCCCATTTGACGTTTTGATAACAGTACATAGGCAGTAAATTGAGGAAGTCTTACGTCGAACTGCATTGCAAATATGCCCTTTCACACACAAATTAGTTCACCATTCGCCAAAAGAATACGCGGAACTCGAAAAATCAATTTATTGCAACGCACAAATTTTCGGCCGAAGCCTTCGTCAGGTGCACATAAAATGAATGTGACTGGCAAACTAGTAAATGATGAGCACTTGTCAAACTGGATATGGACACAAAATGAAAGTTGATAACATAGATATTGACACTCTGAACTGCAGGGAAGGAAATAAAAGCTGTACAGGACTAAAATCGATATGTACACTTTATATATTCAATAAATAATATATCAATATTTGTCGGGCTCAATAAAGAATATTCAATAAATGAATGGACATATTTGCAAAAACAATAATAATGAAGAAAGACATCATTTCAATGATTTAGGAAAAAAGAAAATTAATACATACAAAATTAATTATGAAATAAATAAAGGAATCAATTAAACATCCAATTCACGACCACAACAGCCATTCATTAAGGAATGAGCCCGACAAATGTTCAATGCTTCAACTGAACGGTCTATGAGACTGAGAAACGTGAATTACGATAACTCAAAAGTTAAATTATTCTTGCCTTTTCTGCGTGATAGATTTTGTAATGAATCTCGTCGACTCCTCAGGCGTAACGGTTTCGATTCAAAAGTTCAAATCATTTTCCAAAAGAAGCCTCCTCTTTCGCAATCGTTGCAGCCTAAACGTGGTCGGCGTAAGTGTGCTGCAAACTGCTTATCATGCAAATGTGCTGCAAAACCAGGTGATTGTTTCGCGAAATTTGTAGTCTATGAAATTTCATGTACGCTATGCCATCGTAAATACATTGGAGAAACCTGCCGTACAATGTATTCTAGATTTCGCGAACATTTAAATGTTGGAAATTCCCCAGTTTGCAAACGTTTATCTGAGTGTCATAACATTCCTACTCCTCGTAATTCATCGTTGAGCGCAATCTACCTCATCCAAACGTCAAACGTTCAGTTGAAGCATTGAACATTCGTCGGGCTCATTCCTTAATGAATGGCTGTTGTGGTCGTGAATTGGATGTTTGATTGATTCCTTTATTTATTTCATAATTAATTTTGTATGTATTAATTTTCTTTTTTTCCTAAATCATTGAAATGATGTCTTTCTTCATTATTCTTGTTTTTGCAAATATGTCCATTCATTTATTGAATATTCTTGTATAAAGTGTACATATCGATTTTAGTCCTGTACAGCTTTTATTTCCTTCCCTGCAGTTCAGAGTGTCAATATCTATGTTATCAACTTTCATTTTGTGTCCATATCCAGTTTGACAAGTGCTCATCATTTACTAGTTTGCCAGTCACATTCATTTTATGTGCACCTGACGAAGGCTTCGGCCGAAAATTTGTGCGTTGCAATAAATTGATTTTTCGAGTTCCGTGTATTCTTTTGGCAATTGACATAACTGGATTGCTAACATAATCAAAGTTCACCATTCATTGCTATGAGATGATTTGACGAGCATTGCACGATGCAAGTACATTGTTCACCTCGACAGCATTAATCTGTAAAGCTTGTGTCATTGGAAATTGCAGCAGTACCTTTCTGACTTTCTAAGTCAATGATATCATAATGGTGTCTATGGTGAAAGAGAGGCACTACCCTCAATTGTACTTGTACAAAGAACAAATTTTCTCGGATACCATTTTTATATTTAGGCGTTCAACATCGTGCTGAGAAGCAGACTCATGCACTGTGGATGAATTTCTAAATACAGAAATGATATCCAAAGAAAATTTGCTGGGCTGTCTTAACGCACTCATCACACATGTGCATGAGCCAATGCATCAATACTGGTTAAAGCAGCGATGCCTTCTTGATAGACGGGCTCTTAGCTTCTTCAAAACTTCTCAACATAAAAATTATCATGGCGATTGTAAGTATATGAAACTAGATAATTTTCTTCTAGAATGATTCAATGCATACCTACCTGATCATGCATTTTGCGGAAGTGACAAGTGGTTCTATCACTTCATTTCAGCTGCCGTGATTATGAACGTCGAAGAATGTTTGGATACATCAATTTCTGAAGAGATGGGCGGCGAACATCCTCCCCCGTTACAATCTCAAACTTCGTCAACACCAGAAGAATTATTTCAACTTTTTGCGTCGCCTAATTGGTATGATTCGTGTGTAATAGACATCTTGGCAAACGGCATTGTTTTGGCAGCATCGCGAAATTTGATATTATATCTAACACTTCAGGAGATCGAAAATGAAGAGAACATGGAAAATGAAGGCGATGAACGACGATATAAACTTGTTTTATTACGACAGCTTCGTGCTCACCATGAAAGAGTAAGTGGCGTAGCTGTCAAACCATACTGCTCAAATGGAGACCATTACCGATTTCTTAGCTGTGCTCACGATAGCCTTGTACGATTGTGGAGTTACGAGACGGACACCTGCTTGCGAGAGCTCAATCTAGCAACGCTCTTAAGTGGAGGTGCCGGGAAATCAAACAAAGCAACTTGCATCGTAAGTTCACCCCGTGCCTCCACACCGTTGGCTTTGATTGGTATGGAAGGCGGTCAATTAGTACTATGGAATCATGAGGCTGATCGTGCAGCTGTCAGCAGTGGAAAACAAGCTGAAAAGGATGGCCATGCTTTTCACGCAGCTTGGTGGGCTCCGACAGTTGGAGAGGGTTGTACTGAATCTGTTGAGGAGTACTTGGCAGTTGGATATAAGCGTGGTAATGTTGCTGTATATAGTTTGCAAGTAGGAGGAGCCACTGGTGGAGGTTTAGAACTGCGACCAATGCACAGACTTCGGGCACATGATGATGATGTTCTTCAAGTTTCTTGGAATCCGCATTTTTATCCCGAGAAAGAAGCCTGTCCTGATTTGGCAACTGCTGGTCGTGACCGCTCTGTGAAATTGTGGCGTCTATCGAGCCGCAGATGTGTTGCTCATATTAGGGTCCCGCTCAGCGGATCGAATCCAAACAATTCTGGTCCTGGTCAATCAGCTCTTGGAGATGACGGTCAGCAGAAAAAAAGTTGGACAAGTTTATGCTGGTCTCAAGGTGGTCAAGGAGAGTTGTATGTTACTTCAATGTATGGTGACATCATGTCATGCTCTTGGAATTCGGATGGAAGCAGTAAATTGCAACTTTTGCCCCCAGGCAGTGGTCATCGTGGGCATAATCGCATGATATTTGCCGTTAGGGAATTTAGTAATGGCCGTTGGCTTGTCAGTGTTTCCCAAGATCGACAAATTTGTGTCTGGAAAGTTCCGAATTCAACAAGCAATTCCTCAGGATCATCTCACAAACAAACTTCAGGAGGAGGGCTTATGTGCTATACACCAACCATTGGCGGCTTCGTTTACGCATTAGATGTTCATCCTAATAATCCTAGTTTGATGGCAATTGGGTGTGGTGACAACACAATTAGATTATGGCGTCATACAGACCTGCGTCATCAGCCCTACAGCGTGCATACACTATGGCAGGGTTTGAACGGAAGGGTCACGGCTTTAGCTTGGCACCCAGTGCGCGAAGGCCTCTTGGCCCTGGGAACAGAGGATGGCCGTGTTGGTGTTTTGGATTCAATGGGTAGCTCTGGTGGTGGGAAAATGTTGCCAAGATTTTCTCATCATCATCACAAAGGTCAAGTTTATCGTGTCCAGTGGGGTCCTCTGTGTCCTCCGCCTTCGGGTTCCATTGGTCCTAATAGTGACGCATTCATGTTGTATTCAGTGGGAAATTATCAACTTCGACGACATAGCGCCAGTAACTTGTCTCGAGAACCAGTCGATGTTGGTCAACTACTTCCTCGCCCATCACCATCTTCACTTGGAGGAGTCAACGTTGATGATGATTTAAAATTCAGCGATGTCGCATGGAGAAGTGATCAAGCATACTTTGCCGTTGGTTTAGACACGGGAGCCGTGTTAGTCTACGCTTGTCAACCTCTAGCATGTGTGGCTAATATTGCTCTTCACAACAAATGCGTAAATGGCATTCAATGGCATCCAGGATATGATCTCCGCGCTTTGAATTGGCTTGCAATTGCAACATGTGAACATAATGTCAGTGTGACAGATGTTGGACCACTTCTGGGTGGTTTTGAAGCTGCAATAATGGAGTCTATGGCATCAGGTTCTTCGGAAGAACCTCAGATTCCCCCTACCGCTCAATTAACAGAATGCATGTCAAGATTATCTGGACATGGAAATAGAATTGTTGATCTTAGTTGGAGTCCTCATGAAGCTGGCTTGTTACTTAGCGCTTCGTTCGACGGTACAGCTCAAGTGAGTGAATTTTGATTTTATAGTCCGTTCTAATAGAAATTTTGCAAACTAGGATATTTTCGTGGCGCTAAATTTTCGCGAATTGACAAAAAAATACGTTTTGCGATTTCACTCAAATTCCTCATAGGAAATAGATGCAATATGAAAATTTCATCATTACAAAAATGATGTTTACTAAGAAGATTCACGCTGATCTGTCTTTCAAAATACCAATGATTATTACAAATGCGAATGATGATGAAATATAATTCTAAAGATCGTGAAAAAAACGCGTGTGTGAAGTTCATTTTCGTAGGCCTATGTGATACACAGATCAATGGAATAGAAAACACTTGATTGATCCGTAACTGCCAATGGTATAGGTGCACCAAGATTTTTTTCTGTCATCCTTCATTTAGTTTTTCTTTACTAGAAAAACTAGAAAAGAATCAACCTAATCATGTGATCAACGATCTACAAAATGGATGATATTTTGTAGGAAGTTTTGCGAGAACATGTTAAACATCTAACAAACGGTGTGTTAATCATGAATTCAATGTTTTATTAATGTTTTTTATGAATTATGTTTTCTGATGAAATTCGCGAGTTTGAAGCTAACGCGAAAATGTCCCGGTTTATAGCAGACCTTATGTGTAAGTTTGCATATTACTTTACCGTAAAGTTTATGATATCATTTTTGTTTACCTCATTTGTTCGAATAGAAGGTAAATATGTTAGTTCTTTATGTTTTAGAATCCTCATTTGATCTCATCGCTGAGATCACAAATTCATATAGCACCATCTGCGCAATAACTGAAGGCCACATTCTATTTGATGAGATGGTCTTGACCAGGGCATTCGAACAGTGCGATTTCTCCCATTCGATTACTTCTCATTTGATCTGCTGAGCAGCGATCCATTATTCAAAAGCACCAATTATTTGACAGGCAATATATGTTGTTAAATCGCACGGTTTCTGGAAAACCTGGAATAGTCAGGGAATTTCAAAAGATCACTGGGAAACCTGAAAAAGTCAGGGAATTTGAGAAACTCTCAGGAAAATCTTAGAAATCGAAACATTTTCATTATTGAATTCATTAACAAAATTGTTTGTAATTTTGATGAAAGATATTTACCTTGATTTTTGTGCGCCTTGTGCATCATTGCGTAACTACTTATAGTAGTTGAGCTGATTCAATGTACTGATTGTTACTGAAGGTTAGATAATCTACCATGAGTCCAAAAGATCTGTAAAAATTTTGATTTTGATTTGAAAATGTTTATGCTGTTGAAATATGCATGTCCTATATATATGATGCGTCTATTTTTCATATTATTTTGTTTTTATGAAAATCGTAAATCCTAAGTTGACCACCACTGTTTCTACGTATATGTTTTTAGGACAGAGTCTGTCCGATTTTGACGTTATTGTAACTTCAGATTATAATGTCACTGGAAATAATTTTAGAACAGTAAAATGATGACTTAATGAAGATTTTTGTTATCAGAAATTATCTTTTCGAAGACAACTGTCTCTTATTTTTAGCAGAATAAGGGTCAACAGAATTGTCTAACAGATCTTTAATGTTTTTTCTAATTTTTGTAACCTGCAAATCATATCGAAGAAGCAGTCAAGAGGGATAGGCTGGGAACTTCAACTCTATTTGAAATACACTGAAAAATAAAAGTCTTATTAAGTGAGTAGTGTAGTTATACAATTCACTTTAGTTGCTTAAATTTTCAAAAGATTCCATCAACACTGTTATAAATGATACTTCATGCTTTAGGAGAGGACTGTAATTTTACTGTTCTAATTCTTCGACTCAGCCCTTATATGGATTCTGATGTAAAGTTGCCATTTTGACTATTGGTGGTCCCATGAGCAGCTCATTGCTGGGTGGCCAATGAAGTCAGTCGCATGCTTGAAGTGAATTACTCAATTGTAAAAATGCGTTAGAAAATCTGTTAAATCCGCTACGGACACCGTCATGTGGTGGTAGATGTACATAATATGTAATATTAGCTAAACTATTTCTTTCTAGTATGAATATTTGCAGTAAGAAGTGATTTTTATTTCTACTCGATAACCATATGATTTGTAATATATGTATGTTCATTCAGTTTACATGGAATAATCATGAAGCTACATCCTGACGTGGGTCTCTTGAATAGTAATATAATGCGTCTTATTAGTGGGTAGGATACCTTGGCTGACTTGGGTTTTCAACGAATGATGCGAAAATTAACTATAAATGGACAATGATGAGAATTATTATCTGTTTTGGTCTCATGGAGCATTTTCGAAAATCTTCTTGAAAACCTGGAGAAGTCAGGGAATTTTTGATAAGAGAAGCCGTGCAAACCCTGTAAATGCATGCCAACAAAATGTGCAAAAATATGAATGTAGTCTACAGCCCATGAGAACCTAGTGAGATATTGCTTGGACATAATTTAAATGTGTTTTTCGATCGTAAGGACATCAGGATTGTAAATCGAACGTGTTCATTCTTAAGACGCATGTTCATAACTAATTTTTGAAAATTGCATTTTTAGACCTTTCTCTGTTTAAGTTATAAAACTCCATTGTTTAGAAATACATATGTCTAATTTTCTGCAACCCTCAGTGTAATGTAGTGAGGAAACATAATACTTACGATATTTTTGACCAATCTTGATAATCCTTGCGAGAACTGATATGGCGCTCCAATAAATTTAAACAAAATTCACACAACTATATTAGTCTTTTTGAGGACTACAGTTTTTTGTGTTCAATTTAAAACAGTTTGCATTCAAATAAAAACACTTCGCATATAATTTAAACGACTTTTTAAAATAATATTTTAATGCTATTTATGTTTTACATTGCTTTAAGCATAATTCAAGTATGTAATTCACACATATGAGCAAGCTACAATGTAATATATTAAGTGTCCACTTAAATCCCATTTCTGAAGCATAGAGATTTGCCCAAAAAGTTTGTCTAATATCCTGAATTACAATTTGCTATTTAGTCATAGTGTAATGAAATTAAGTTCACAAGTTATTCGTCATATCAAAGCGTTGTAGATTCCACTTGCATTTTAATTCAGTATCTAAGTGTAAGGAGACAGTTATTTAGATATTGTACCGTAAGTCTTGCACACGCATCACATCAACATAGAAAAAAGCACACATGATTGTAATAGCTGTCGCACTGATCAGGCTGATTGCTCTCGCTAAGGGCGAGTAGTACAGATTCTTCAATTATTCGAAGACGATGAGCTGTCTGACTCACGTCAGTATTCATCGACGTGTTTAGAACGTCAAGGATTCTTCTTGACACTTCGTTTTTTATTCTGATTTCGAGCATCTTTTTCTTGGATGCAGGGCTACACCTATTGTAGCTTCCACGTATGCTACGTGGGCGAACTCCTGGATCACGAGCTTCATTGGAGATGTCGGATACGGTATCATCCGAGTAATGCATATTGAAGACAGAAATACTTCGATACGAAGGGCCAGTCTAGCGTTTACTGCTAATAATGCACTTTGCCAATTCTGCATACACTTAAAAGTCATCGGAATGCATATTTCCAAAGAGACAATGGGTATAGATGTTTGGAAGAGATGTGATCATAACGTCAATGAATAGCGCCCTGACTCAGACAGATCATCATCTTCGAATAGTTGAAGAATCTGTACTACTCGCCCTTAACGAGAGCAATCAGCCTGATCAGTGTGGCAGCTATTACAATTATGTGTACTCTTTCTATGGTGATGTGATGCGTGTGCAAGACTTACGGTACAATATCTAAATAACTGTCTCCTTACACTTAGATACTGAATTAAAATGCAAGTGGAATCTACAACGCTTTGATAAGACGAATAACTTGTGAACTTAATTTCATTACACTATGACTAAATAGCAAATTGTAATTCAGAATATTAGACAAACTTTTTGGGCAAATCTCTATGCTTCAGAAATGGGATTTAAGTGGACACTTAATATATTACATTGTAGCTTGCTCATATGTGTGAATTACATACTTGAATTATGCTTAAAGCAATGTAAAACATAAATAGCATTAAAATATTATTTTAAAAAGTCGTTTAAATTATATGCGAAGTGTTTTTATTTGAATGCAAACTGTTTTAATTAGAACGGAAAAGGTGTAGATTTAGCTTTCACAAGGAAAACCCACATTATAATAAATGGCTTCAGCATTAGGCACAGACTAATCAGCCTTGCATGTCGGATTTTCATGTTTATTCGGTCACCAGCTTCACTCTTAAGAAATGTCTCATAAAAAGTAATCTGTAGAAACCCAAAGCAGATAATTATAGGAATACGTTATCAGTAGGTATAGAACATAAGTCAACCATCAGTAGGTACTCACCTAGTCGTGTTCCGACCCACACCCTGAATATTCAAGTCCAGAGGGTCCCACACGTGACTGACATAATACTGAATAGGATATGTAAAGGAAAAGTATAATGAAAGTCGCTTCTAGGTGTGCAAAATTCCCCTCTAATCCCAAGAATGGAGAAGTGAGTTGAAAGTTTTCGTTTTCCATTTTCACAATTTTTGAAGATGGACTGATTTAGAAGAAGGACTAATGAAAGTCGATGCTTGTTGTCTCGTTGTTGAAGGATCAGGACAAAGTTAATGAAAACAGAAAGCATACAATTAATGAAAATATACTTTCAAGTGTATGATCATTTCTGTTTTCCGGAAAACTACAGACAAGCGGAAAGCAACTTATAGCATTGATTTCCGAGTCAGCCAATTGATTCCGATGTAGGGTAGACCTACTGTTATTCATAAAAGTGTCAATACATAGTCGTGTGATGCATGTAATTGCTAGGGGGCACCGGATTTCAAATCTGGTTGTTGCATGATGTAGTTTGGTAACAACAGATGGCTAAGATTTAAAAGTATCCGGTTGAATAGAATGTCAGGTTGGCTCATAGTCTATTCGTGCGTTATATATACATGTAGTTGTTGACCACATAGGCTACAGGCACGCGACAACCTTGCCAAATGATATTCATGCACACATTAACACCAATCTCGTCAGGTTTTGTAGGAAACCTCATTGGCGTATCGTTGCGTCTGAGAGAATTTCAAAAGTCATGTTCTATCGCCAGCAACTGAAAATCAATTATGTTTCTACTAGTGCTGAGTAAAGCCGTGAACGATTTAATTACATGAACTGAAGTAAACCAATCTACAGCAACGTTTCTGTGGCAGGTGGCTATTATCGTCTGGTAGCTACTGCTTACACTGTCAAAGAAAGAACGAATTTGCACGTGTAGAATATTCAATATTTCTTTAAATCCGTCTTCGACCGGATTTAGATTCTTCAAAATCTGGTTATTCACTAACAATTTCTTGCTCTATTGGGAACCATTACCGCGGCAGGTCGAGAAAATTCCCTTATTTGTGGGCTTTCAGATCGGATTGTTTTCTACGTCACTAAAAAACATTACTGCAAAAGCAGACTGTGATACTGGACATGCGGCACTTCTTGAGGCCCATTAACACCGAACGCGGAATTTTCGTTCAGAACAATAATAAACCTATGGGGCTGTTCACACAGAAGCGCGGGATCGCGCCGCGTCCGATGTGAATGGACATTTAGTCTGGACGCCTTTCCTTCTAGCTTCTAATTAAATTCTTTGGTTCGATCAAAAGATCACACGGAACTATTTTACATAGCACCATTAACAGTTTGTTAAATGACCTGACGGAGAAGATGGAGAAATGTGGTGTGAATTAGGAAATTTGATTATCATAGAAGGCATGTGAAATGCATCTGAGTTAACGAAGGAGGAAATCTCTATAACTGTCTAACTCGTGTTTGGCATCAAAAGGCGGTTTTAGTTTATTTATACAAACTGCCTCACGTAACCGGAGGTGGGTGGAATCTTTATCAAAGGATAGAATCGTTGTTGTTATTGTTCGTGAGGAGTCATTACAATATTTTGAGTGTTTATAAACCGATGAGTTGTTGTTAGTCAGATGCTCTCGACAGCGTATGTGCAGACATCTTACTGTGCTGCCGATGTAGCTGTTTTTGCATTCTCATGCAATTTGATGCTACGCATTTTCGGAAATACATAAGTGTTGTTTTTGATTCACTAATTCTTGACTGAGTTCATAGAGTAGCTGATAGAAGTTAACTTTAAGGAAAACATCCGTTGTCATCAAATTGTGAATGAAGAGGAGAGCTGTGCAGCTTTCCATTTCCTTACCGCCATGGCGTCTTTGTATTAACGTTCTTTGTCAGGAAGAAAGAGTTGTGGTAAAATCCTGAAAAGAAATTTGAAGATGTTCTTAAGAAGTTTAAGATGATCGAACGCAACATCTTAATCATATTTCATCATCATCAAAGTGAAGTAAGCGATGTGTCTTACTTGTAGGTCTAGATTCAAAGGAGCAATTGATTATAAGTGAATTTAAGAGCGCTTGGAAATGTAAGTTTAAAAAATGCGTCACTGTTGAATAAATGATGTGATTTACTTTTTATTTCGCAAATCGCCCTTCTCTAGACATACTGTAATTCAACTTGCTAAGCCCTCATATTTCCAGTCATAAATACATGTATAATTAAAATAAAGGTATATATTTAGATTAAACATGTTTGCAAATACTCCATGTTTGTGTCCGTAATAGATCGAACTGCTTCTTCCAGCATTGTATGATCATGTACAGCATTTTCATTTAGATCCCTGTTCGTTAGACCTTCACCACCTTGACTATGGTTTTGCTATGATTCACTCATCATGTACCTCAAATGCATTATCTTTCGATCGAGCAATGTTAGAAGCACTAAGCCATTTTCGCCATTTTACTGCTTTCACTTTGACGACCAGATCGAGTGAACATGCGCTTCCTAATAACTCAAAGGAGGGACAAACATTTGACGACTAAACTTGTTTTTAGTGAACACATGTCTATTGAGTTTTGTGCAAAATATCTGTGTATACAGTCTGCTGAATATGTTGTCATCAGTAGTGTGATGCAGCAAAATCATATAAATTAGAGAATGATATTTCTCGACTTTTTTGCAAATTACCCATTACTTGTTCTATCATTTAAACGGCGATGAAAAGGCGATTTTCAAATATTATTGCACAGTTCAGTTTTCAAAGGGATTCATTCTGACATGTCAACGAAATGAAAAATTCAATGCAATCAAAGAAGATGACATAATTAATTTCATAAATAAAAAAAAGCGCACAGAATGCTTTCGAAGTCATAATAAAGTTTATTGAAATTAGGAAGAAAAATGTAAACCTGACATGTTTCGACTGGTCTTGTCAAAGGTAACCCAGCATGTGAAATTACATTGAAAGATAGACATTTTTTAAGAAGGAGAAAGTTGAGATACAGGTCAACACGCGATAGCAGCGGCAGACTGTGAGTCACCCGATTACCATGGCAAGCGAAGATTAATCACATGGTCCTTTTGCTTGCACAGGTTGGGATTATCACGTCTAATAAACAATGCCTCGAGGATACGTAAAATGCGGCAAAGCAAAAGTCCTGTGCAAAAGGTCCTGTGCAAGCAAAAGGACCATGTGATTAATCTTCGCTTGCCATGGTAATCGGGTGACTCACAGTCTGCCGCTGCTATCGCGTGTTGACCTGTATCTCAACTTTCTCCTTCTTAAAAAATGTCTATCTTTCAATGTAATTTCACATGCTGGGTTACCTTTGACAAGACCAGTCGAAACATGTCAGGTTTACATTTTTCTTCCTAATTTCAATAAACTTTATTATGACTTCGAAAGCATTCTGTGCGCTTTTTATTTTATTTATAAAATTACAAACAGGCACAATTGTTTCAATAATTAATTTCATATCCGAATATTTAGAAAATACCTTAAACATCATTTTCTGAAGTCTGGTTTGACCTTCGCGTATTCGCCGTGTAAGTTTAAGAGTACTTCAATTTCTATGTTAAAAATCTTCGTTTAGTATGGAAGGGAGGGATTACCTGTCACTATTTAGGAGCCAAAGCCACTGTCATTTTGGGAAATGTTGAATTTTTACTTCTTCTTTGAATTTAAAAAGCAGCTTTTAAGAGTAATTACGATGAATTCATCAAAATGTCAGCAGATGTAACTGCCACGGGGAACTGTGCTGCTACTTTTGGAACTACACATATGAGGATCATCATCCAGTAACCTAATATGTTTTAATAATTGAAGTAATTTTTGCAGCTAATGGAGAATCAAAAGAATATTTGCACAAAATATTGAAGGGAAAATTATCATCTGGATATTCTTATTGGTGATAACTTATTTCAACTTGATGAATATATTATTGATAAATCATTGAATATCACAATAAATTATACAGTTGTTTTACTTTAAATTTATTTTAAATTATACTAAATTATATTAAATTATTTTAAATTATGCTTTGTTTATCTGTAGAGGGTCAACTCGGCAGGTGGTTGATGCTCACAGCTCGGCAATGTATGGTTCAAGCATGTTGCGTCCTTAGCCTTCTATCCGTGCAAGCGCATTGTTATGAGCATGTATTCATCTTTTGTTGTCGTGGAATAGAATAGATTCTAGATATCATGTCTTCAGCTAGAACAGTTTAAATCATAAATTTTAACTCAAACTAAAAGTATGCGATGTGTCATTGTCAACTTGAAAAAAGTAAAAAAACATCTAGCACAGAAATAGTAGCGAACAGCCAGATTATAATGTATGCACATGTAATAATTTAATTCATTTTTGAGGAAAATTGAAATTTGGTCAATGCATATTCAGCTCATATTCTTCGACTAATTATACCCTGAAGATAATTCATGATTTTAATTGTTTTGAATTTATTGAATTCAATTGATCGTGTTCTTGTTTGTTCAATGTTTTCAACTATCAGCTATTTAATGTTTTTTTTAACTATTTGATTGACATTTTTAATTCGAATTCTGAAAATCTACGTTTTAAAGAATGTTAAACTTATAGGTGTCTTGCTTTTCAAAAATAGATATTAAAAGCTCGTCATATAGATGGTTAGATTAATTAATGCTACTTTATCCTTGACGGCAAAAGTTTCATAGCTCTTTCTATTTAAGCCTTAATTAGTCATTCGTGCTTAATGCTCACGGAGAATCAGTCATGTCCAACTTTCATCATTTGATTTGAAGTATAGTACCAGCACCAAGTCGATTCAAGCTTGATTGCAGCAGCTTCCAAAACATTTTTTCTTGTACATTTACTTTGTACATGTGCATTGCAAGAATACACAAAACGTTCTGTTTCGCATTGCACAAAATAGATTAATAGAAGCTTACGTGCAGCATGGCTAGAATTATAAATTTCTGACACCTTCGGGAAAGAAAGACTGATTCGCAAACGCAATTTGATCGATTACGCTCTCTGTACAGGTGGACGGACGCTTCCAGAAGCGATGACGAGAGTAGAAAATGACGACATTATCATTAAATGGTCTCTTTCCTTCATCACTGTGCAATTTCTTGGAGCATTTTTAATCTCTAAACACTTATTAGGAAATTGCTTTGCTTTGCTCGACGCACTAAAAGCCTCTCTGACCGTCAACGGTGTTTGTTCTCATCTCATTGATTACTTTTATTGATAGCCATGATTGGTAACTGATATGTAAATTCGAGTATTATCGCAATATATCAAAGTTCTAGGCCTTCGACTTTCTTGAGGTTTGTGAGAGGCAAAAGTAGCCTATATGAAGACAGATACATTATTGTATAAGATAGATTACACGATAAAGCATTTACGTCAGTATAGTTACAGGCTTTATTAGTAGGCCTCCGAAAATTTTGTAGAGCTGCGAAAAAAATGGAAAAATCTCTGGCCCGACCACTGGTTACAGCTTCTTTGTCTGTTCCATTAATATACAATATCATGGAAAACTTGATCAATACTATTCTCATTGAGCTCCATGAATAAATGCTTTATGTATTTTCAGCATATTTTATTGGCACAGGTAAATTTGATTCCCATGTATGTAGCTTAACTGCTGCACTCTTTCTTGTCCACTTGTCATCTTAAATTTGTACATACGCTGTATGTAAAAGGCAATAAGAGACATGGGTAACATGAATATGAAGTAACTGAACACATCACTTATAGCCGAGAATTATGTTGTGAAATAACATGAGGAAAATGTGATAAGAGGTCGCATGGCGCTGTCATGATATTGGACAGCAGTGGAAGGTCATTACAAAACATTGCTATTTAGCTCATTTTCAACACATCAGTTGCGCTCTAGCTTATAATTACCGATGCTTTTCCTTCTTGACTCGCACGGAGTTTTCAGTAGTGCGATTCTTTTTTTACTTGTTCGTGTCATTCAACATAACAAATTGTACACGAACATGTATATTTATGTTGATAAGAGAAGTCTTATTTTAATAGCACTATTATCAGTGTTTATTCCTATAGCTCAGGCATGCAAAAAAGCAATAATTAAATCATACAAGAATAGATGGAAGAAAAAGGCATGAAGTGAATAAATCAGGTCCTCATTGTCGCCGCTCTCTAATCTTTAACTTGGTCATCATGAAAATTTATTCATTTGTGACCTTTATCCATAGCGATGACTGTAACACTTATAGGTATATATATATATATATATATATATATATATATACAAAATTTCAGCAATATTTATACACTCATTATCTTCTATCAACAGGTGTGGGATGTTCGCAAAGCTCGGGATCACGGACTCGCTAACTTCCGCGGACATCATGGCCGAGTTTACTGCTGTCAGTGGAGTTGGACAGATCCCGATCTTGTGTTTACTGGAGGAGAGGATTACAATGTTATTGGATGGCGTCCATCTCAACAAGAACATGCACTTCCCACGAGGGGACGTCGATACCGAATTCAATTACCGGCCGGTGTGAAGGCGCCTCCGAATCAAGGACTTAAACCAGGCGGATCTCGACGCCAGCATACGACATCGGGGAGTAGCTCAGTCGGTGATTACCCTCCTTCTATCGATGAGTTGGAGGAGCGAAAATCGGAGGTAACAACTAATGGTGGAGGCGACGATGTTGTCCATGCGACACCAGTATCGCATGATAGGAGTCATAAACGAAAGCGGCCAGGTCTATTCGCCAATACAAACACCTCAGTTCCAATGGATATAAGGAAGAAGCAGGACGATTTGGTGGAACTAGGTAGACTTTTGTATAACAATGAGGAGACCGGAAAAGCGGCACTCGCAGCATATCTTTCGGTCTTCTTGAGAAATTCAGCTGTGTTGCTAAGTGCTTGCGTTGAACCTGAAATTTCATATCAACTACGTACTGGACACTTAGACAACTATTTTACCTTGCTCATTTGGTCCGGTCAAGGTGCCAAAGCCACGGAAGAGGCAATGCGAATGGAGTATTTACCGGACTGGTTGATGGCTGTTCTGTGTGGTGCGCAAGCGCGAGAGTTAATAGACGAGGGATTGGTTATGGTTAAAGCACGTCAATTAGTTCAACAGCAAGGCGATGCAGTGATGGCTGCCACTTATCTTCTTGCGTGCGATTGTCTACCACAGGCTTTGGCATTGCTGCGAGAGAAGAATATGTACCGTGAGGCACTAGTGCTCCATCTCTTGCATCAAGTAAGTTTTTGACAATCACGTAACTTAATACCTTAAAGGGAGAAGACATTTTGTAAAAAAATCAGTTTTAATTTCCTCAAAGTTGAGGGATTGTCTCCTCATAAAGAACAAAAGCAAGAAGCAGAAATTAGTGCTGTATGCTAGCCGCATCTGCTCGCACCGGTGCACCGAAGTAAATAAGAATGTATCTAAATAATAATATATAAGAATATATACTAAAAAATCTGAAATATATTCTAAAAAATATACTTCAGCCGCAATCCGCATTTATCTTCAGGCTAGGAAGAAAAAACGATAATAAAACATCTTTTTATGAAACATGCTGGGGCAGCAGGTAGCGCTAGGAGCTAGTGGATAGTTTCCTTTGTTGATGATAAAACCCGAACAGGTTATCATGAGTTACCTACTTGCAGGGTCATCAGCTAGGTTCACTGATACAGCAATCAAAAGTACCCGAATACATGTATAAATATTTCGACATGCAGTTTATGTTGCGCCTTATTGAGTTGCCCATCCCTGATATGTGAATCATTCCATCTTACGTACATGTACTTAATTGTACGATTGAAAATAATGAAAAACGATACGTTGAAAAATTGAAATACTTGATGAAATTGCTTTGAAATGACACATAAGGATCTACTATTTATGGGCAAATCCACCTGGTGGATTTTTGATTATTTCTAGACGTCTTTTTACTGTGCACTGTGTTGACTGTTGACGCTTGAATGTACTTACTAGCTAAGTTGCGGAAGGCACATGCCTATACTTCAACTACTGCAGCCCATGCATGGACAGCTTTTATATATTATTCTAGATGTCCATCAGCTGTCAGAGATTAATTGAAAATGTTCTCAACAATATCGAACCAACCATAAGCCGAAGCGGACGCTGAATTTTTATTCTTTATTTTCAGGGCAGCGGTCATGTATCTTCTGGTTCTGACGTTTGCTCATTATCAGATCTCTACGGTAGTTGGGCTATGAAAGAAATTTCTCATGGTGCCTACGAAATGGCAGCAAAGGCATGGCTGGCTAGTGATCGTCTCGACGAAGCGATTCGAGTGCTCAGCAAACGACAGACTCTCTACTCTAGTTGGACTTTGGCTCGTTTGTGTGAGGCGATGGGAAGACCTCGACAAGCCGAGCATTGGATTCGTCAGCTGATCAACCGTGCATTGACGGAATCCCACTCAGTTTCCGGAACCATGGGCGAAGACTGTCCAACTGATGCTCTAAGCATGGCCCAATTCTGGCGGCAGGCATTCAGTGTAGCATTGAGCGACAATGTTGATGATGCCAAGATGCTGACCAGACCGAGTATTCAACGATTAGTTGCAATTTTGGACGTATTTGTTAAAGTGGAAGGTGAGAAGATGAGTCTAAAGAAATTGAGGAGAGCGGTGACGAAAGTATTAGACTCAGAATTTGAAGGCGATGAAGAGAATGTCCGACCAACGACAGCTCAGTGGCCTCAAGCTCTCGCTTTCGTTATGTTCGATTTGACGTCATTTCTGCTGAATACTAAAAAGGAAGAGTCGGTTGAACGATTAAAGAAGAGTTTGGAAGTTTGTGAGTCGGTAGATCGCGAGGAGACCAAAAAATTGATCAGTCAGTTGACGAATGAGAACGATGGCGAAGCTGGGGATGAGGAATTGGAGAAATTAGCGGTCATGTTGCGTGCTACTCATGTCTAATTCAAGACTGTTAACTGTTGAATTTTCGTTGATTCATGAGCCGAGAATGAAGTGATATCTTTCATGGTAATGACTGTTGCTTAAATGTCACCACACGATCATGATTTTCCAGATTCGTTTGAAATTTAGGATGCGCTAAATGCATAAAAGGTTCATGAATATCAAATCGATTCTTTTCTGATTGTCCATGGACCGGGAATCAACGGAAATTCTGAATATCTTCCGCAATCCCTCATCCACTCACCTGAGCCATTATTTGAGATCGCCCTCAACTGTGAACGCATTTAAGGAACTGTGCAAAGATAACTTACCTTTTGCGGCCGACTGTTGTACATATGTACTATATGTACTTTCATCCACACTTCGTATTCTTACTCATTGCCTACAATCAAACACTACAGAGAGCATTCAAGCACAACCAAACATGATATCCCTCCCTGGATTCCCTGCCCCTTTTGTATGAATTCACCTTCCTGCTTATCCTCTAATGAAATAAAGATGGTATGAAGAAAGGAGACACCAACTCCTTTATTTTTTAATTCAGAGTCATGTACTGAATAGAGTCGAAGCACCTGATGAGATACTGCGTCGATGGAGGCGGGCCATTTAGTTCACTAAGTTGCATGATTCGGTGACAAGTCAATTCATCTTATTGCGAGTTCAGTGATTTCGTTACTTATACAAGGATAATCGTAATTATGATATAATTGATGTTCGTCATACATGTACAGGGTTAGTCAAAAGTGAGCATCTTTGAATTGAAAGTTGTACATGTTTATCTACGATAATCACAAAAATTGAGCAAATGGACATGAAGGACACATGATTGGATTTGTATCAGTGATTTGTTTAAATCCAACGGCCACTTTTCTCGCATAGAAAGGATTGATGATTCCTCATCGATCTGTCATTGTGGTTAAAATTGAAATTCATTTCAATCTTTCACAAAACAGCGCATTAACACGGCAAAGAAGCATGGCAGCCGAACATGTAGAATTTCGGTAGTTGCTTTCTCATTCGTCCCTAATATATTGAAACATTAAACTAATAAACTTGCTTGACGCGATCAAGCAGCGGTGAAAGAGTGGACGTCTTTAATCCTGATAGACTTGTTGATCCGGTGTCGCAGCTAAAAAGCAATGTCACTAATGAAAGCTACATGCAATCTTGTATGAATTGTTACGCGCCCTTACTTTGGAAGAAGCTTCTGATCGATATCAATGTAACATACGGAAAATCTGTCACTATGATGTCATTTGGAAATTCCACACACCAATGGAAAAACACAGGATGATGTTAAATTACCCTGTGCGATAAACAAAAATTGGTTTGTGTTACTGATGCGGATCGTTGTTGACTGTCTTAGCCTATCCCAGAAAATTGTCGTGTAGAATGAAGTGGATCAGCAAGTGAATATGTCAACCGTGCTCATTCTTGCATGAATCGAAAATGGACTCACCAAGGGAAGCTTTGGCTTGATTGAATTCATTTAATGCACTAACCACGATGAACAGGTTTGGCCTGCTTTTAAAAGCTTGCAGCTTCTCTGAAACTTTCAGACTTTCAAAGTTTTTTCTTAGCATTTATAGAAAGATGAAGATCATTTTCTATCTAGCTATCAGCCTATTAGTTTAGAAAGCAATTACCGAAATGAGAAGATCTTCGGCTGCTGTGTTTCTTTGCCCTCTGCGTCAAATTGGACAATAGCGTTAAATTGCGGCTATTGGATTTAAACAAATCATTGATACAAATCTGATCATGAGTTATATCGTCATGTCCATTTGTTCAGCTCCGTGATTATCATAGATCTAGAACTTTCAATTCAAAGCTATAGTGTCAATTTTGACAAAGTCTGCTGGTGAGACTAATTCTTAATTTGAATTTAGATATTGTTGGAACTTTGATGTTTTGCGGCAGATTTATTTATCTCGTGAAAATGAAGAATCTATTTGATTGATTGATGAATATTAATCATGATGTAAGATTTCTATTTATTTTGTATATGCTGCTACTACAATATCATCATGTCTTAATGCAATTACAACAGTATTTATTATAAAGCCGTTCGTCTGTCACTTATGTTTGGGGTAAAAAAAACATGGTTTTTCTTCCATCATTTTTGTCTGTTTTCTTCTACTGACTATTAAATGTGTCGAAGGCCTTCAAGTCTGTTTTGATGTGTGAAACAGCATCTTTATCGCCAGCAACATCTTTTAGCAAATGTCGAACTTATGAACGCCTGTATCATATTCATTAAATACTAAGATCAGTCAGGGTTTTAAAAATTTAATTATGGGTTGTTGCTAAGGCAGGCATGCAATCAAAGCTGAAAAATGTACTTAATGCACTGTTTTAATGCGATTATAGAACCATGTTAAAATTCCTGCTTTTAAAATTGTTCCCTTGACAATGCAGCTTTTCAATCGATGCTAGAGACGATTGAGCGAACAATTAGTGTTGATCAAATTCACCAGAGGAGGACACAGATGAAAGCTGGTAAAGTTGTTATCAAAGTCAACGTTCAATAATTTGCGTAAGATAAACTAAAATCACACTTCATCATATGAAAAGAAACAAATAGAAGCAGGTTCATGAACTAACAGCAGACCAGGTTTTTTACCTCACTTAATGTACAGTGTTGTTCGATGAAACTGAATCACTCCATTAAAATTGAGATACATTCCTGATAACTTCTTTTCTTTGCTACATAGCATATAAATTGCCAAATTAGGCTTCACCAATCATTCAGTTAGTTCATATTGGTTATGTTCTGAAACTTTATGATGACAAAAGTTAACCTGCAGCAAGTTTTCCGTCCAAGACAGACCTTTCTAGGACAACCAAGCTTCGGCAGATTTTACTGATATTTGGAGTAAAAGTAAAGTGGTTGAAAAAATCGCGCAAGTACTTTTTGCAGTCTGTACTTTTCTCAGAAATTTAGGTGACATGTCAGCTTTCAATAAATTAACTCAGTAGCTCCAGAGAATTCCGATAAATAGGACACTGGGTCAACACTCAATTGCTTACTAGGTCTATCGTCTATACCAGGTCCAGCACACCATCTTCAATGTTTATCGACTTTGTCACAACGCTAATCAAATTATCCACGCTACAACTGTTGTTATGGCTCATACTCGATCAGAAGAACATTTTGGAATCAAACTATTGAATTCTATTCATGACTGGAGCCATTGGTTGGCGATACCAAGTGTCTCATCAAACAAAACATCGAATTATTAACAGGAGAATTTGCTTTTTCCAAGTAAAGTGGTTGAAAAATTCGCGCAAGTACTTTTTACTTTTTTTCACAGAATTTTATGTGACATGTCAGCTTTCAATAAAATCATTCCGTAACTCTAGGAAGTTCCGATAAACTGAACAACTGTTGATCACTTGATTGCTTACTGGGCCTTGACTATCGCCCATACCCGGTCCAGCGCAAAATCATCGCTGTCTATCGCTTCTGTGTCAACGCTAATCAAATCATCCACAGCGCAGCTGTTGGGATGACTCACACTCGATCAGAAGACCTTCATGCAATCAATCTATTGAATTCTATTCATGACTGGCGCCGCTGAATTGCGTAGTGAAGTAGCGAGTGTCTTATAAAGCAGCAGATCACAGCATTGATAAGACAATTCATTTGTTTGGATACGAAACTGTGCCAATGGGTGACATAGACAACGAAACCAGAGCCCAGGTCGTTGCACTACATGAGCATGCTGGTCTTTCAACACGTGAGATTGCAGGCGCTGTCGGTGTAAGCCAATCATCCACAAGTCGCATCATTAGTCGGTACCGAAACACAAATTCATGCGAAAGTTACCGATTTCTATGCGGATCTGAAAGAAAAACCGATGAAAAGGGTGATAGAGTTCTACTGAAGCTCTCCAGAGAAAATCCCCGTGCAGCATCGAGCGACCTCTCTCATAAACTGAAAGATGATTATCACATTGACATCAGCCCATCAACTGTAAGAAAACGCTTAACAGAAAACGACAGACCAGCATATCGTCCATTGAAATGCCAGGTTCTGACCGAAGACATGAAAAAAGAAGACTTGCATGGTGTCGTGAATACAAGGACTGGACGCTGGATGATTGGCACAAAGCTATATTCAGCGACGAGACCTCGGTAGAAATACAGCCGGCAGCGTCGCAGTTCGTGAGGAGAAATTCCGGTGAAACTCCGACAAGAATGCACTTCAAGCCATCCTTCAGACACCCAGTGAAGTTGATGATTTGGTCCTGCATCTCATTCCATGGAACCGGTCGTATTCACTTGGTTGAAGGTTCAATGAACTCTGATCAGTATGCACGTGTCATCTCTGGAAGACTTCTTCCACAGACAAATGAGTGGTATTCGTCGTCTGAAAATTGTTGGTTTCAGCAAGATTTAGCGCCATGCCAGACATCACGAAAAACGATGCAACTCTTGAATGAATCCGGCGTCAGAGTTCTCAAATGGCCTGGGAACTCTCCAGATCCATCACCAATTGAGAACATCTGGGCCATCCTCAAGCGCAAAATTAGAAAAGAATCGTTGACAGCAGAACAAGAACTGATCAACGCATTGCTGCGAGAATGGGCAAGAGATGACGATCTGAAGAAAATGTGTCCCAACTTGATTGACTCAATGCCTTCCAGAATCAGGGAATGTATGAGAGTAAGAGGTGGTCCAATTCACTATTGATCATCTGAGATACTTGTTTGACATGTATTTTGTCAGTCTTTCCCTTCTTTTATGCTTTTGTTAATGGTCAAATGCTAATCAACAGAATTGAATCGAACAATAGTTGTTTTTGATCATTTTTTCGGAAAATTTAGAGGTGATTCAGTTTCATCGAACAACACTGTATATTCTTGCGTGTATACGACTGTCTTTCGTGCAACCTATGTCTATCGTGCATCGCAGCAGTAAGCCTCACATGTGACGTGGGAGAAAGAACTAATCGTGTGAGCTTGATTTGGAAGGAGTTAGTGATGTGTCAGCTTCAATACAGCTTATTAACTTAATTTCATTTGAATAATTAATTTTCATGCCTATAATCTACATGAAGCTGTTGTACAATTATTTTATTTTTTGAACATTCTTAATTGTGTTAAATTGATTTAAGTATAAATTAGCCTCCAACAGTGACAAAGTAGAGAAAAGTATCACCTTGCGCTTCGAAATTTTAGCGGGACTGAATCAACATTTCTAACATGAGCAAAAATCTAATTTGACGTTATCTGGACATACCTTGATTATTTTGTAGCCTACCATTCAGCTTAGCTGTGCTAATAACTCGAGGAAATGGAAACATATGTAGGTTTCGGGTCACCACATCATACGAATATGAATACCTTACCCAATGCCATCGCTGTTGAACTGAATAGCAAAAAATCAGCCATTTTCATGCACCGACCTTATTGTATCGTCTTGCTTGGTGTTATGAACTCATTTTTATCTCACACATTGTTTACCTTATTCAAACTACGTGTCGCTAATGATTGTCAGTTAAATAAAAAAAGATGCTAATATACAGATTTCAATAAATGCATGCATTTAATTTTCCTACACACAAGTTCTTCGAATTTTTATAACATAATTGAATTGATGCAGTATTTTACCATATGTGGTTGTAAAGTTTCGTATGATAAATGAATAGCATAAATGTTCAGTGGCATAAATGTTCACGATATGGATGGGATTTGCACCGCATGAAAAAAAAAATGAAGAATCACTAGAATTTGCATATTGCTCTTTATCTTGATCAGATTCAATCATGTCAGTTGTCCGTGGATTCGTGCAAATCAGGGAGCCCCTTTTTGTCTGCATGATGCATTAACTGTTTTTCTTTATTCTTGGAAAAATGTTTTCATTGCGACTCGGTTTAGACGTGAGAAAGCGTGAGTTTTTGCTGTCTTTGCAAAAGTTTATCTATTCAGTCATAGTTTTTAGTCAAGTTTTGATTGCAATAGTCATCATAAATGTTAGATAAAATATTTAGTTCGATTAATCTCGACTTAATTATTAAGTCATCGTGTGGAAATGTGCTTCTGCCATATTCGGCGAGTGCTGAAGACTTTCTTGTAAATTTTCCTAAGACCGTGGGCAGACGGAGTCAGTAGATCAAGCGTGCTGGAAGACATAGATCATCGTGACCGCAAGTTTCTTTAAAAATTAAGTTATAGACTGCATCAAAGGTTTTTGGTTGTTATGACAACTTTTTCTGTCTTCATATTGCTGAATAGCAATGCTACTAAGCCATCACAAGCATTAATGCACAGAATTCAACCGATCACCTAAGTCAGTCCATGAAAGGAAATGATTTCCGATGTATTCATCTCAGTCAAGTCCAGGTGTTTACCTAAAATTCCAGGCCCGGTCCGTCCGCCGAAGGCCTTGCCCTGCTTCCAATTTTACTCCGCGAATGGTAAAGCAAGAGCCCGGTTCCATCTGGTCATTCGTAGCGAAGTACAGTCATTAAGCAACTAAGTTGTTTAGTCACTTAACACGTAAAGCAAGACTGTTAGCGTATTTCGAAACATGACGAAATGCTTCAACTGTTGCAATGTTTTGCAGTCATGCACATGTATACGCTGTCCGGGCGCAATCAAAGAGATTGCCTAAACATATGTATGCAACCGCGCAGAGATATTTTTCTTTCTCAAACTTGCTAGCCTTTTTCCAATGGTTCCTTTTTTAGCTCCCGCGTCCCGACTGTTGGTAATGTGATCATCATGCGTAGTGCAAAAAATTCATATTGTTCTGACCACTAACCCTGAAGATAAATTTACTGTCCGGATGAAGATGGAGCCCACGCCTCAAAACCACAGGGGAACAAGCATGTACGTGTACATGCATATTTTTATCAACCAATTGATTATGCGCCAATAATAGTGCGCAGGCGTAAGCAATTCCAAAAGTGATGCTGTCAGTGAAATTGTACCTGTGACGTAGAGTGTTTCTTGGTTGACGAGTAAAGGATTGTTACTTAGGGAATTCCTACTTCCCATAATTTCCTTGCTCCTGTGGCTAATAGAGATAGGTGTTTCAGCCCGTGCTAACTGCTAATGCATTGATCCCGGGCTGATTCATAAACCTGAGACTTAATCCGAAACTCAAGAATTAAGGTAGGCTTTGAAATCCTTCAAGTAATTAAAATATGGTGAATTTTTCCTTCCCTCATTTGTTAAGTGGACTTTTGTCCACGAAACTCGCATCCAGGGGGCTCAGAGTCGGACAAAATTCTCAGAATAAGTAAAAGGGGATAATAAGAATTGTAAAACTTTGAGCAAAAATGAGCAAACGGTAAAGTGTTGCTTGGCGGTGCAACGAACAATTCTCTTCAATCATTCAAAGTACATTTGAATAGTAGTTGTCACCTCACGTAATTTACCTGACGACGGAAGACTATGACGATTTTCGGAAAAAAGTAAGTTAAAAACTCCCTAATCAGTTGTGAGATCAACCACCGAAAGCGCTGGACGCCGCAGATCTGTCTGAATTTTAAGTCGACTTATATCGACGACCTAAAACTATTGAGGAGTATTTAACTTACTTCTGAAAAAAAGTTGTTGCCTTACTTCTCTAATCAAGTTGTCAACTGAAGATTGTTACAGTGATCACAATTAAACTATTGGTATACTTCTGTAGCGATGAGTTGAGCGGCATCTGAAGACAAAACTAAGCAATAATAGTAAAGGAATTGAGCTAGTACCTTGACTAGAACACTGCTACTTTGCTTTAGCCTGGGAATCGAACGCGATGAGCATCACCACCCTGGCCATTCTCATTATTCTCTAACCAAATTGGAATAATTGATCAATGCGCTTTTCTCATGTGACACTTGTAGTAATATTTGATTGATGAAATTTAAGTAAGTCAACACGCCATCAATGCCAATGACCGGCTGAATGAACGTCTACAATTCTTGCCGATGAATTGGTTCATATGTTCGTGGTGTTGAGTCATTCATTTCATCGAGTCATTGATGTGACCTTTTGACAATGGGCTTTGCCAAAAGTGTTAAGTGAATGCCAACGGCTGTTGCGACTTCATTCGTCCAGCTTGCCGCTTATCTCCGCACCAAATTCATCTCGTCTCCTTTCAGATTTTGTTAAGCTGCTTCAACTGATTATCGTGATTGTGTAAATAAAGCGGGCTTATGAATTTCGGTATTTTCTTCCATTGAACCTTGCAACAACAGTTCATATATCGGATAAAACAATAGCATGTCATCGTTGATCACTCGTCGAACTACGGTTCGCGAGTCAACGATGAGAACTCGACGTAAGTCGGACCGACTAGAGAAGAGAGATGATCCTAACCTCGGCACAATCATTGACAGCAACAAGTTGAATGGGAACAATCGACGCTACAGTGCCAGCCAGTAAGACGAGTCTATTATTCGACCAGTGATCACTACTTCATTGTTCTTGCTGTGTTTCAGTGCTAACTTATCAACGGTAATGGAAAAGGACTATTTCGAAAGGTAAGCCGTGAAATTTCTTTCTTCATGTGTCCGTCCACGTGTAATTTTCTTGCTGACTATAATTTGGACGTTGAATATGAAGTTGCCACTTCAAAGTGTTGCCGACTTTCAAGAAGTTTCTGCAAATCATAGTGCAACCGTTTGAGTTGTTGACACCTCGACTGTGGTGGGGACTTTTTGAAAACCGCTACCTACCTCAGTCGACTTGGGTTGGGCATCTTTAAAAGGATGACCCCAGTAGCAATGGCTTTGGAAGACTTATCGAAGTGTTGAATCATTCATGGATGTTGAAAGTGATAACATCATAAGCTTGAGACTTCTTGTCTGAACTCAATCCTCCAAAATTATCGCAACCTGGAGTATGCATGCCTGATGCTGATCAACCAAATGAAATGGTCTCCCCGTGGTGCAAATATTACCACATGCATCATAAAGTCCGAGTATGTTGAAGATTATGATTGGTTGTAGATTGGATTTAAGCCCACAGCGCATGTGCCTATTTCAGATCCAAAGTATACAGTCAATTAGCATGAGCAGCCAGCCAAGTTTGATAAGCTTACTGTGTTAGCATTTAAGCAATTTTGCAGGTTTGTAGACCCACATGTACGTCATTTCATTCGTCAATCTAAAAGTTGACATGAATGTAATGCTAATTTTAACAGACGGAAAATAGCTGCGCGTCTTGGTGGATATGAACCACCGACCTCTGGCATTCTAGGCCAACGCTCTACCAACTGAGCTATCGACGAGCGACAGAACGACATAAGTCCTCAATTGAAGAACCCGCGTAGGAGAATCCGATCACTTCATCCTCCAAGACAACATAGCATTAACCGTCAAGCCAAACTACTGAAGCAAGTTATCAGTAATTCAAAGCCAGCATTATACTCTATACTCATTGGTTGTTTAATATTGATTATTCTTCAACTATATAAACCCTTCTACCATTGACTCTAGATCCCTTTGATGCTAACACTTGCTCTTTTTGGTAGGATGTTCTAAGTGCAACAGAATATAATGTCAATATGTCGACAATATTTTCGTGTCAGCTGTTTTTTGTCACGTACAATGCTGTCTGCAAGTTGAAATTGCCAAGGTATTGATGGCAGTGAAATTGACGTGGACGGACACGTTTGGTGTGATGGTGATTTTTGTTATTCAAGAGTTAGATTTGAAAAGCATTGCAGTCATTCCATATGACCGCCAATTTTAGATTACCAAAGACCGACTATACATACGGTGACAGGTCAGTATGAATTATCAATATACGGGATTCACTTGTAATGGACACTTCAGGTAGTTATGTAGTTGAGTTGTTCTAAATATTGTTAATGAAGATAAATTATGAATGACTATTGATATGATCGAAGTGTCCCTTTCAAATGTTGAATCTGTTTTGAACATATACATGTATGATGTCGTGCGCACAAGTTAGGATTTTCTGGGTCGAAATTACTTATTTCATCCAGCTGATAGCAATCTTGTGATATGATTGTTTTCCTTCCCAGAGTGATGGCATGCCTGCATCCTATATGTCATTGTATTTTATATATTATCAAGGATGAGAATCTTACGGATTTTTATGTCTATTGAAAATGTTATTTGTGCTCCTACAGTTTACACTTTTGTTCCCTTCAATGCGAGTGTTTCGGAGTTAGCTCTTGTTTTCTCATCCCTATATTATTTGTACTTATAGCAGCTTATTCACTCCCAGTCGGCGTATGTAGTGCGATCGCTTTCGTTCTCTTAGTTCAAGATATAAAAAATGGATTGCATTTTGGTGAATTATACTTCCTTCAACAACAAGCATTGACACAAATTAAGAAGTGAAATCTACTGATAATATCTGCACTGACTGAATCAAGAATTCATTGGAAGCATGATATATTGGGCTTGGATTTCGGTGGAAAGTTTTATGAAAATAGGTTATATTCGGTAAAAAATAATTCAGCTAATACTTTGATCTGCTACATTGAAAGCGGATTAAGCATCCAGTAGAATCATGTGAATTTGATAATGGAATGGCAAGGTGAGATTAACCATATCGAATTGCGGAGAATCCTAAGTGAACTACGATACATACATTGGAAGGAAGATGGCTGCCTGAAAAGTACAGATATCAGATAATTGCCGACAACGTCTTGATACTTGAGACTTGAATACTTGAGACAGCTTTTATTTTTTGAATGTTGATATCTACTGTCATAGGTAAACAACAATATAGCAATGTCAATGCGATGTCAATACGACATTGAAAATGTAGAACGAGCGAAGCGAGCAGAGAGAAATATGTTTATTTCAAGACGTAAATTCTTTAGCTTGGTGAAAATTCGTGTGCTATTTCAAAGCCTTTTCCAATGAACACGTTCCCAAAGCGGTGCTGAAGTAAGAGGGGTGCCAAGTCGATGAACACAAGAATAAGTAAACAAACATCTGAGCTACTTACAATATGTGGTGCTGTGGCCCATTTGTGTTTGTAAAAATTGTTCTATCAAATTGAAAGGTGTGCAAATAATGGGAGGCCGAATAGCGTTAGTACTGCGCTTTCGTATTATAATAGACATTTATTGTGGAGTTATTCTGTTATAAAAACAATGCATATTTTTGTGTCATTTTGACTGCACCTGACAATAACAGGCAGAGAATTTCATTGGCGGTTCCACTGAGATAATGAACCATGTTCTATTTTCATTAGAGACTCCGTACTCGTAGTCCATGGATAAACGGTATTGCCCAATTCATTTTGCTGTCTCATAATAGTTTTTATTTCATTTTCTAACTAAAATTCCTCTTCAATTTTGTTTTATTATTATGATATGTTTATTTCCATTATTATTATATCTCCTATCTCACACATCCATTTCATAATAGGAATCATCGACTCCGTTGCTAATAACACATCTGTTTCAAGTTCCGATAATCTTTGAATAAGTGCAACATTTGTGGCATTTTCCACTCATGTATCCGTTTGAATTTGGCAAAATAGTTAACCAATTTATCAGAATAGAGCACCGACATGTTATACTACTGAACCAAATCAAGTATCAGGAACACAATATGCATTAGATTTATACCTTTCTTTGATGTTATGCTTCTATAAAATGTTGATTTCAATAGGTTTATAAACTCTCGTAGCATCCATTCAACAATTACTAAAGAAATAAAAATTATTAGAAAAGCAAAGAGAGTTCTAAATGATCATCATCCAGTGCATTCATGTAAATCAATTGATCAATGTAATTAAGCTGTAAAAATTTTGCTGGAAAGATGGATTATCTTGCTTAAATATAATACTATGAGTACGATATGAGTAAAATGCATATGTAGGATCAAACGGGTACACGGGAACGGCCATCACCTGGTTTTTTTCCAGGCACGGTGGCGGAGCAAGCACGAACACGGGCACGGCATTCGAAACCAATTTATTGTGCTTGTTTGCCGTGCCAGACAAACGTATGGCTTAACTACATTTTTCATTCAATACATAATGGATTGTAGCAATTTACCTTTTAAGACAGTGTTTGCCTGTTCCTCCGTTCCTTTTCATCACAAAATTGTTCTCAAGACTAAATTTAGACGAATTTCAACTTAGAGCCAGTTAGACAGTACCTTATTTAAAAATCGATCTCTATTTAGAGTTGTGATCTAATTCAGGGAAGGCCCTGACGCAAATTGATGATGGAAGGGAATTTCATCGGGTCAATTTAAATTTAAGAAATTGGTATTTCGAGGCTAGAATTAGGAGCAGAAATTTCGGTAATCACCAGAAAAGTCACATGACTGATTAGAGCATTAGGCAAAAACTGATAACGAACAGCCTCGCTTGCATAGTGAACAGCTATGATCGGCAATGATATCATTTTATTTTTAAAATGACAAAAATTTAACGAATTTTATGAAATGATATCATTTTACATCATTGTTCTTTTTACAATGAAAATATGCCATTTTTTAGCGAAATATACGTAGGCCTACAGCGTAAATAGATCTGGTCACACGAATTTTTCGATTTACACTGCTACCATGCTACTTCTGCTGCTCTTAGCAATGAAATTGAAATTAGATTGCATGCAGCATCGATATATTCCAAATAATGGAAGACCGAAGAAAGCAGTTCAGTCATACAAAGCTTCTTGTAATCAAACGTTAGGTAGGGCCTGTACAGTAGACATGGTAGGTTTTGATTAATCTTTACACACTCGAATTACAAATATGCCTGCAATATGCAGTTGGTTAGGCCAACAGTATCTAAAGCACGAAAAAAGGCTGAAAATATCTAGATTACAGTCAAGACTTTAAAAACATCAAGACAGTTATGAACGAGTTGTTTGACAATTTCTGTGATAGACAGACTGACAGACAATAACCTGTTGCTTTTCGCCATATTTATCAACCAGTGCGGAAGGACATGGGTAGAGCAAACGATGATGATAAATCGTGTGATCCAATGAACAAGATTTCAGTCCAACTTTGACATAGTTTGGAAAGAGCCAACTTGTGATGTATCTTGTTGTCGTTGGTGGTCTGCACCAATCGTCAGGCATTAAGTTAATGGTTCATGATTTCAAAAATGTTACACACAATATGATAAGATATCCAAAATGTTCGTGTTTGTCTCTTTCGAAATTCTAAAAATATAGAGAATGATACCAGTAGCCGAGGAAACTTTTCAAATTCTGTTAAACCAGTGAATTTCAAAATATTATCGATTTTGATATTAAATCTATACACTGAATTGACTTTTTCATTGATTTTTTTCAATCATGTATAATGAGTGCAATTTACATCAAAATGTAACTTGATTAATTATTTTGTGTTAGTTTTGGCTTCAAAAATCTTTTGTTGAGTTGTTCAATGCATGTTTATTGTAGTTTATGTTACTAACGTTTTAGAAGTATCCAATGTTGTCTATAATATGTAGTAGCTAATTTTATTTGTATTTACGTGCATATTTTTGCTAATATATTTGTTTGTCAGTAATTTTGTTGTCCGCGCTTATCAAAAAAAATGACTACCCGCTTGATTGTTACTACGCTCTTTACAAAACGCATGCCAGTTGTAATTGTCTTTACAGTTTTTGTGTGCTTTGTCTAAAATCATTATTTGAACTTTAAATACACCCTCAGTTTATCCAGCTTATGAAGTAGGCTAGCAATCGAAGTATATCCTAAAATTTCAGTGATAGGGTTATTCAGGTTTTACTTATGAAAAACTGATGATTGAGAGACCTGTGTTGCAATTGTAATGATTGGTAATTGATATTTGGGCATGATAAACGATGTACATGTATTCATTATAACATATGTCTAATTACTTTACAAGCCAACAATGAATCGTGCATTTTCCGGAAATTTAGTGCAGCCATTCATTCGTCTGTCTCTCGGTTGATCGCTTGTTCGGAAATTCGAAATCGAACTGGGCTGATAACAAGCCTTATTCAAGACAAAGTTGATTAAAAAAGTGTTTAATAATTGAAATTACCTGCACCTTGCACAAGTTTGCATGCAGTTGCTACTGTGGTCGTTCATAACTGAAATTCCGGTGATTTAATACTCTGCCGCCAGAATATTCAGCCGAGTTGATGAGCGACGGCATAACACTGGAACCGACTTAATATTTTGGTGGTTTTGGTGGTGCATCGTCGTTCATAAACTCGGCAGAATATTATATCGGTTTCCAAATCCACGTGGCTGAATTTTGGTTGATGAATAGCCTCACTGTTTATCGTTTTCCCAATACGTAATTTACTATGATTTGTCGGATACTCATCAGCAAAGCAGTTGTAATGTCCTCTGGTGTAAGAAGCCGATGTTTTTGATATTTGATTTTGCCAGTATTTGAATTATGCTGTTTAACCGTAATCATAGAATGTGATATTTACTGATTGAAGCTCACGAAAAAAGTTGTAATAGAACACGAATCAGCCTCAGGCTACTTTGCGGTCCTATAATTCAGCGTATTCTTATTTAGCTACTTAATAATTGATTCTTGATAACGTAGATGCTCGTCATTTTTGAACCACCGGGTGCCTCCGATGCAGATGGTAAACGGATGGTTTGACGACGATCTGGAAAGCTGGTTAAAGGAAATTGCAGTGTGCATCGACAATGGGGTCTCATGCAACAGTCTCATCCTTTTTTTATATAAGAATTTGTATGACTGTTCAACGGGAAATACTGTCCCTGCTCTCTGGACGCATTACCATCTGCCACAGATGTATTTGAAGTTTATGTTTTTGATAAGAAAAGTTATCTTTCCTCACTAAAACTTGTTCTATTTCATGCGCACTGTTCAACTTAAATACATTGTTATCTGATATCAAATCCTTAAAAACCACCGTGAATGATGGACTGAGAAGCGCTTGCTATGCTAGAAATCCTACGTCATAGAATCGGCATCCACCTTGTCTCGTACATCTACCACGTTCTTATTAGTGATCGCCTTAAGAAATCTCGGTCAAGTGACTGGTATTTCTAATGTTTATGGTTAGAAGATTATATCGCATGACATAACGTGCTTGAGTCAAAAATGTGCAGTTCGTAAGGTAAGAAAGAAAGCCGGCATTGTCGACATCGGTGATGGTGCAAGGAGGCTTCATTTTTGTTGTACTGTTTGAGACAGATCAATGCTAACTCGCTCTCTCCATTTCTGAAGGCGTTGTACTTCTTTGCCAATAGCTCTCTCTCTCTCTCTCTCTCTCTCTCTCTCTCTCTCTCTCTCTCTCTCTCTCTCTCTCTCTCTCTCTCTCTCTCTCTTTGAAGTGTCATTTACCGTTTGAATAATTAAGGCATGTTTCCAAGTAATCGCCATCCAGTAATCGAACTATGTGAGAGCTGCAATTGTTTTCACACATAGTTCACCTTCGTCTGATTTTAGGCCTACTGTTAAGCCAGGAACATAAGCACGATGTATATTTATGTATTGCTAAAGTAGGCCAGACATTCACGTCATTTTCAGATTTCTTGAACAATGTGCCTCTTTTCAAATAGTCACTTCAAAGAAACTTGCACGCATATTGACTTTTGAAATTTGCATGCATTGAATACTCAATATTACAAAGCGTGTGTACATGCATTGCATTGTAATGTGATAGATATATCACTCGCAACATGCTGCTGTAATGCCGAAAACTGTAGGAAATCTGTACATGACTACCTCAATAAATGGTAAATATACCAAAGTCGAATATACCAACATTGAGAATTCGTGTGCCTGCAGTGTGAAGGGTTTCTCTAGTTTGGTATAGGTCATGAGTATAGCATAGTGTAAAAAGTGAAATATTTCGAATTTTCTTGCTTTTGTTATTTCGATCGCTATAGTAAAACCCATAACGGTGCAGCTTTCTTCTAAACTATCATCAGGCAGACTTTCTCGTTACGCTGATTTGAATTGCATTTTCATACTAGCACTAAGTCTTGAACTAAGTATTGAACTTGAACCATTGGTCTTGACAGAATGACGACTCTTTTGTGCTCGGTAAGCAGTTGTTTTATTGCACTCATACGCACTATTATGGTTGATCTCTCATACAATCCCCTATCCATCCTGGATTAGCAGTAGCACGTGTAGACCAACAAAAATATTAAAATATGCTACATTACCAGAGGGATGCACTTTTGAACCAACTTCGATTGAGACAAGCGCGAGACCGTGGACTCTGAAGATAATACTAGGGTTAGGGAAGAGTATGTGCAGTGTAATTGAAGATTTACGGAAAAAGAATGATTGCTGCAGCATCTTGGGATCGCGATGGTAAGAGGCAATATGCTATTTAGTCCATCCTTTACGCCTCTTCTTAATTCTGATTTCTGCCCTGTTTCTATTTTTCTACTGTACCAGTAAATTTGATAATTATGTTGCTATGTTATTGAATTTACTAAGAAAAATGTTGCTTTGTATTGTCAAGAAAATTGTACGAATTTCTATGTCTTTCATATACTATCATTATTCTACAATACTTCCATGTGTGATCATAGATGTGGAAGTGATCTCCCAATCTTGTTTCCTAGAAAATTATAAAAAAAACCCATCCTCTAACTACTTAGATATTCATGCATAGCTATCCATGGATTAGTCAAGTATCAACCTGATCGAATTCCTAGATATTTTCATATTTGTACATTTATCAAAAGATTGATAGTCAAAGTATGACCACCACAGCTAATTATGTATTGTAATTGACGCTCCAAAACTTCAGTTGATCAGAAAATGCTCTCATAATCGAAGTGTTTGATTGTAGTGGTTCCTATCGTCCTGATCGCATTGGAAAACCTTGGCGTTCTCCCAATTTATCTCGCCGGGGTATACACAATGGCTATGCAGGTTTGAAATTTGTAATTTCTTCACATATTATCACATTATCTTTGTTACATAGATATAATGCTTTGTACAGGATCGGAATCAATGCAAACGAGTCATAGTACGTCATCGGACTACGAAGCAAGGAGTCGTCACAAAGATGAAGCCAGAAGCGACAGTCAGATATTGTCAACCACTCCCGTCAGCTCTAGCAATAAACTATCAGTCTGTCAGTACAGTGGTGGAGCTGAAGTCAGATGCACACGTAATGACAACCGCACTGATTGTCTAACATGTAACAAGCAAGAAACTGAACTCATTACATCAACCCGTGTCATGAATCAGTACAATTCAAATACAAACAACTCAGCTATACCGCCGCCTAATCCAGATTCACAAAATGTTTGGTCATCCGCTGTCAGCCGGATTAGTCTTTGGCGGACATCCGACGAAGATATTGTACAGGAAAATTGTAGTGCGTATAGTGGCCGAGGTCGCAAGGGACAAAAACAAGTTTCCAGCATTTATGGTAAGTGTTTCTTCTAACCTAGTCTTCAGAAGTGCCAGCAGAGCTTGTAAAAATTTATTAAAGCAAATGGGTATTAAAGTATTTATGGAAAAAACTTACTGCTGAGATAAATATCTAAATTTTCACTGATATAAGGACCTGCTCATAGAAAAAATTACGGAACTTTTTCTCTTCTCTCGGTGAACAGGCTGTCATGCCGTCAAAAGTGTTATATATTCATGTTTCAGGAAGGCGTTTTAAATAGCTACTTTTTTAGAAAAAATGCTGCTTGAAGTCGATCATGAATGACCAGGCTTGCCACTCGGTCTGTATTTACAGACTGGTCTGTAAAGTCTGTATTTGGTCTGTATTTCCTTATGAAGTCTGTAATAGTCTGCATTTATATTTTGCATTTGGAAAATATAACTGTGGCGTAAATCATTGACTTCCAATGACTGAGACTTCTCTCTTTCTTGATCTCTCTCTCTCTCTCTTGAACATCTGATATTGTTCGCAGATGTCATCTCATTCATACCAGTGAATATAGCGAGAAGTTCTTGAGATCTTTTCAGCGATTGTGCGATGCATTGAACATGAACAGAATCAAGGCAGTAGACGAATTATCATTGATTCGAGTTCAAATGAAGGATACAGTATCATTAGAGAAATTGTTTGCCGAGGGCAAACTAAATGACAGTCCGCACATTTCCGATGTCGTTGAGGTACTTCTTTTGTCGCTCCATCATAACATGGTTGTAGAATCTGGATTCTCCAAAATGAAGACCGTTGAATCGATTTATCAGTCCAGAATGGATGCGGCAACATACGATGCTCGACGCATTATCTGTTCGCATTTTGACAGGAAAAATTTCGAAACATTTCAAGCCTCCCAAAACCTCATGAAAATGATATCCCAGGCTTCCGCTCAATACAAACTGCTTCAGAAAAAGAAGTCAACCATAGAACTTCCACAACCGCTGTCATCGTCCAAAGAACGCGTAACTGGCATTTACAAGCGCAGGACCACTCAAACGGTTGACAAAGAACTGAGCAATATAAACGAGGAGTTGGCTGCAGCTGAGCAAGCGGTTGAAGAGATTCGTGCTAAAAAAACTGCGCCTACAATCAGAGCGAGAGTCCAAAATGTCACATCTCGATTCAGATAGTCAAAAAATAATCGATTCTATGTTTGCTAAGTGAACGATAAGTCCAATGTTAAGTCATGATATCATACAAAGAACTCGTTTTTATCTCTCAATATACTTGTATTTGTTGCAATATCAAAGCTTCCTATTTTCTCAGTCAGCATTGCATGTACATTTCGTTGTTGTTTATGAACAATGAAATCAGAATCTGTACTCTGGCTACAGTTGAACAGCTTGATAGGCTCATGTGTCCCACAAATATCTCAATCTTAAGTTATTCCATTTCACATGACACTTGACACCATTTTTTATGCTACTAAGATGACCCATCACCAAGTCTGTATTTTTGTCTTTGCGAAGTGGCAAGCCTGTGAATGACCATTATTACCATATAGAAGATGCTACTTATTACACATTTTATCGTTAATACTAGGTTAGCTCGTAGTGTACATTTGAAAAAAATGATGTGTACTAATTGCACTTACTATTTGTAGCATATTCGCTTACACAACCGGAAACTAGATTATCACGATGCTGCTAAAGGTAGTTGACCGAAAGGTTCGACAGAGTAGGAATATTACACCGTTTTCAACAAATTCAACATCGAGATTCTGCTTTGTCATCGTTGTCATGTCGGTAGAAATACTGCAGTAATGCTTCGCATATTTCTCGAAAAGCAGATCATTTAACCAGGGTATGATCGCTGATCGTTATCGTGACAGAGCACTATAAATTCTAGAAAACGACCAAACTATGTACCGTTGTGAATGGGATACTTCTTCATGTACTTCTTCTCGTACTTAGGTGAAGCAGTTGAATGTGGCTGTTGTGCAAGATACTTAAGCTGAGAGTAAAAGGCATGATTTAACACTTCAACTTCGGTGTTTTGATGTCACGCTTATAGCATAGATCCGCCTACTGTGGATCATCATAGATGTGCACTCCCTAGAAACTTGAGGGATCTAATAATTAATGAATCCATTTTATGAATTCGTAGTTTACTTCAAGTAAATCGAAATATCTAGAAAGTTAATTTTTAGTGAAACTAAGATATTCACTCATGTCTGAATGATGATTTCAATGTCTTGAATGTCATTCAGCCTTCTTAGTAAACTTGTATAAAAATATGCTCCAAAAAGCACATTATAAGGTTCCTAATGGCTCGTTGCTTGTTGGACCAGGAAGCGCTTTCGCTATTTTTGCTGCGACAGTATAACCTGAGACGGTTCACATTATTGAAATTGTTGTTTCAGAACCTTGACACATATTCAACAACCTCCATTGGAAGTAGGTCTCCGTAGTCATAAGAGTCACACTCATTTACTCTCTCAAAACAGCTGTAGAGACCTCATCTTCATCACTTTTTGCAGTGAATCCCTGGTCAGAAGTTCGTCTCTCGTGTCAGACGATGAATATCCTCGGAGTTACGACATTCATCCTGAACATTGATTAATGTCGAATTGTCCTTTCACACCAAGCCATGGACTGCAATTTTCCGTAAATCAACCAAAAATTTGCTGTGTCTAGTTATTTGTCCAAAATTCAACAATGATACAGCGGAAGGGGTTTTAAGATTTTCCGAATTTATGAAGTTTTCTAAATGGTGTGGAAACATTTATTTGTCAGTTTCTTGGAAGTTAATCCTTGCTACTTGCAGTTTGTCAAACATTCTAAGATTTCTAAGACCTATTGACCGAATCAGACATTGTTATTAAATGTTTGATGATAAGCCACTAATAGGGGTATAAAATTATGTTCTTCTATCATGTCATGATTATCTAAAGCAGCATGTGTGACTTCATGATCGTGAGGCATTTCGAAGAGGATCGTGAAAAGCATTGAGTAGGGCAATGTTTTGACCAGAAAGTCGAGTTTAGATAAAAACATCTTAGCTGTGTTGTTGTAAGGTGAAATGAAAGTAGGTGAATTTAGGTCGATTTGCTATTATGCTAACTGCAAGCGTTTAGTCGGTCAAAATTATTCGTGAAATTCATAAAGTAGTTTCTAATATATACATTCGAATTTGACGATTGATACTCCTCTACTTAGCAGTAGGACTGGCTCCAGCAGGACAATCCACATATTTTTGATGGCGATGCTTCATGAAAATCTGAAGAAAACATTGGTATAAATCTCTTTGAAAATTGAAGATATTTTATGACATTTCACCGGGCATAATTATGGTGGTCAGCGACCATCCGAAATTGCTTGTATTAAAGGTGTTATTACTTATGCGCCTACCATCAAACTGATGGGGTCCCTTCAACAATTAAGAATTGATGTAATTCCGTTTGAAAATTTCAAATGCGCTCACCTTGGGGTCGGAGAGCTGCGTGAAGGCGTGAGAAACAGTGAACCTGCGTGAAACATTGTAAATTGGTTGAGTAAAATATGCATTTTTTCACATTCTTAAAAATGTTTTCGCGATTCATTCAGATTTTTTCAGAATATCCTCGTAATATTATTCAGATTCTTATTTATTTAATCTTACATCTATACTCACATGATGGAGCGATGGCAAAACTGACAATACATTGAATTTTCTCCTAGTAATTAGCTTAGTGAATCAATATTATTCATGGGTTCAAATTGTTGACTAGGTCATGACTAATCTCAAGTTTTTTTAGCGAAAGCTAGAAATTTCATTAATCTCGATTGAAATGGAATCTGCATGGGTATTATTGGGAAAAATTGAGTTTATTATTATTGAGTTTTATTGCAAACTAATGCGAAAAATGGCTCGCTTTGTTACACTCGTTTCTGGAAACATACCTGAATTCGAAGTGTTATTATGTGGATTTAATGGATTTAAGTCACAATTGCTGTTTATCATCATTATTATCAATTCTAATAGAAGTATCAAATGCTACACACTTACGATAGTTGATGCAAAATCATAATAGATTCACATATATATTCTCTACAATTCATCAGAAAAATTCATCCCTTTAGGAACATGCTTAAAGGTGTAGTTCGGTCAATTTCAGAAACGAATTTTATCGCTGAAAATTGAAGTATTCAACCACTACGACGATTTCCTGACACTACCCCACTTATCTGCTCGTTGGTTTGTCTGCAAATTCATGTCAAAGATTCATGATGACGTCATAGCTGCCAATTCACGCTTAATGTGTTAGTGAGAAACAAAGGCGCTCACGAGACAGGAGGTTCGCTGTGGTTGTCTGATGGAGGGACCATGTAGCATTCAAGCAGACAAATCTCTGCAAATATCTAAATATCTTAGATAAAATACATCGAATGATAATAAAATGAAATACGGTTGATCACGGAAGGCAAAATGCGACAACTGCTTGTACTGTGAGACCTGAATTCGCTTTTTACTAGCTGTCAGATTCTTAAATGTACATTTATTATAAGTATCAGAAGCATACTATAACTACAATAGAAATTCCGGTGCTGCAATTGAACCCTTAAAGCTTTTTAATTATTTGGAAATCAAACGTTAGACGAACTAGAGCAGCTGAATCGACTGTCTTCACATTCTAGTCATGCATCAATAGAACTTATCAAAATGCAAACCCAATTCATCGGCAAAAATCTTAGGTTCAACTCTCGAATCAATTGGCAAGTTCCATCTCTAATTTGGTCTCACTTTCATTCAGGTTCCTTAGAAAATTCGTTTCTTTGCGGAAGAAAAAGTTGAACCAATTTGCGTCTCATTTTCAAGCATGGCGCAGCCTCCTTACTCAAGAAGAATAAATGCTGTCTGATTAAGCGACTGTCTGATTTGGATGTCCGTTCCAACTTCCTTCAACATGGTGTTTCTTAGATTTTCTATTTTATCTTTTTCTTTGAGAGTTCAAGACATACAACATTGTGACTCGTCGATTTAAAATGAACTCGTCCAATGCTATTACACGATATTTTTTGTCTTTAGTCTTTCTGGAAGCTGTAGAAGGCAAGCTCCTTCGGATCGTCCGTTTTGTTTGTACACTTGCGTTCGCAGAATCGTTCCATTTTGTGGAGTTTTTGTGTGTTCAGAGAACACAAACAAGTGACTTCGTTTTCATTCTCTCCCTGTGCGTTGATCGTCATAGCTGATTCGTCACGAAGCATGCTAGCAGTGGCGCATCAGATCATTGGTAGCTGTGACGTCATCTCGTCTCCTTAAGTTGATGATTGCGGTTGACTGAGGCATCAGATGTGCGTCTAAGTTAGCAAGATTGACTAAACATACAATAAAGTAGCCATTGAGACAAGGTTGAAAATTAGAGCGAACTACACCTTTAACTTGAAACAAAAATACTGCCAGAACAGCAAAATATAGTGCATTAGCTATATTCTGGAATTAATACTTCGATAGTTGATTTAATTCCATGATTTTACAAAAAGTGGTCATGCTTTATGGATTTTCCATATTTTGGATCTCCCTAATCTATTGATGCATCGTTGTTTTGTTTTGTGTTATTATAATTAATGATGAACATGTTGGCTTTCAGGATTGGATGAGGCTGTTAACGTCCGTGTTACAAGAAGTCGTGCGAAACGCCAAGGAACTCATATCAATGCAGCGAATGATGCCAATTCCAGTCATGCTTTGGGCTCCTCCCAAAAGCTATCAAACAAAGAAATGGCACGTTTTTATTTCTTACACATATTTTGTTTGCTCTTCTATATATACAATAAGCTCAAACTTTTTGGTCAACATATTGTAGAAGATATCAGGGAACAGAAACAGTATTACTTTATCAATGGATTCGTCCGTTTACTCACCGGAGTCGCCTGCGTGATCCTCAGTCTTGTTCATTGTTTGCTCTGCTTGCCGATGATGTTATACCGACGAATTTTCAATATTGATGAGAACAGTAACAGTATGTCTGAATCAAATGAAAGATCATCGAAAAGTGCCGCGTCTCGCTCTTCCATTTCGCCGTGTCTATGGTGGATCATATCAGCAGTGATTGCTTTGTTTCTGCTTATTATTTTATTGATGTACAGTCAACCTCAACCTACAGAACCTATTGAAAAAGGTAAATATACTAACTTTTCAATATTAAATCAAAAATGGAACATTTTTTGCAAATCAGTTGTCAAGCACCGAACGATTGAGTCAATAGTGCGAAATCATTTGATTATCTACATTTTCAATTACTTGCATCTCCGCATTTTTTGCACTTATTGCTGTTTTCACAGTTAAAGCTGATACATCGTTCAGACTTCCTGAATATTTTTCTCATTTCCGCAAAAGTACACAAACAATGAAGGTAAACAATCGCAGCCGCTATTAGAGAACAAAGGCATGCCTACGCTAATTGTCTTGTTTAGAACATCCGTTCACCTTACATGGTGTTTGTTTACTTTTGCGGAAACGAGAAAAAGTATTGAAGAAGTTTGAAAAAGAACCATTGAACTTATATGAATATAACTTACATATTCGTACTCCTCACATAGCAAGGATTCAAAGGATACCAAACATAACACTTTTGATGAAAAAGTGAGAACATAACATTTTCAAACAAAAGGTCATGATTTTGTGATAACTTCACTATATCACTAATTTTCTATTATTTCACCGATTTTAATGAGCAGCATGTCAAAAGAGAGCTCCGAAAATTCTCGTTCTCCCCTTGACTGATTCATCATCATACTCACATGCTTTCATTTCGAAAAATAGCGATTTCTAAATTAAGGAATTTTCATATTTTAAGCACTGCTCATCAAATGCAATAACGTATACAAGTCTATCCTGGCCCATCTTACAGCTGAAAATGCAAGCTCTCGAATGACGTATGGCACGTTGTTGTACGATGCGATTGGAAGGCATGAAAATCGATTGAACTTCATAGAAATTTAGGTGGTTCGGTTTTTATGATCAGCACTGTAGATGCTATCACAGAAATCTGGCATTCCGCAAGAGACACCTTCTGTATGTTTATTTTTTTACCTTAAAATAGTAGAATTGAAACAGGCAGATAATGCTACTTCAAGTGCGTTATGCCTCAGGCACACTGCGAGCGTTTCCGAGCAAAGCTTTTTGCAGCAAATATAAAGTCATCATTACAGCAGTTGTAGACTGCCACACTGCGAGCAAAGCAAACGAGAGCGATTAATAGCTTACGGACATACGTTTGCTCGGGACGCTCGTGTTTGCTTAGCCTTCAGTGTGCGTGCGGCCTTATGATCTATGTAGTATATACATGCAGATACTATCAAAAATTGTCATAATTAAAATGATCCTCGCACCTTTCAACCTTGTCGCTGATCAACACGCCGTGCATTTCTCGAGAGCTTGTGATCTCAGCTTTCAAATTGGCTACTATACAATGAAGTTAATTTTTTCGCTTATTTGATCTTGCAACCTCTTGGTCATTCCATGCGAAATCACATCATCCATAGTTGAAACTTGGATAAATAAGTTTTAATCTTACATGTAGTGATTTCATGAAAAATCAATGGCATGACCAGCGATTAAGCCCTCAGAAAATGCTCTCCTCGTGCCTCACTACTTAATGCATCATTTGTGAATTCTGAAGAATAGCCTTTAAGAAAACCACTTATGTGTTCTTTTACTCGAAAAGTCATTTTTCCCTTCAGATGACTCAATAATGGGACGTGCCAAGGAAATTGGTCGCAAAAGTTTATCATTCATTAGTTGTAGCGTCTGTTATGTCAGTAACACTCTACTTTGTTGCACGCATAACGTTATTCATGGATCAATGTGTGCTGTCCGCTTTGTGAAAGAGAAAGTGATATCTGCGGCGAATTCCATGTCGTCATCATCCGAATCAAAGGAGAAAGTTGATCTTGGCGTCAAGAGATCGCATGGTGAATCAAGCAAGTCAGCGGTGGCTAGCAATGGTAAGAGTTATTTCATTTGTTTTAAAAATTCGAATTATTGGACTCAGTGGTCACCATCAGTGCCTACCTTTGAATTTGAAGAATAGTCTGGATAATTCTTCAACTGTCCTTTTCGTAACTTTCACCAGTAAATGTAGGAAGGTTCCAGTTTTGTTTTCACCCCACCATCAGGGGGGACGATTATCCCAGTCGCATTTGTGTTGAAAAGCTGAACCGCCTGACCTAGGGTTTTCCGTAACTTTCAGTTTTGGAATATTTTCAAGCTTCGCCCATAAAGTTTTTTTGTGGTCTATTCTTCATATAATGGTCATCTATGACACCATCAACATCTCAAGCAGTTGTTGAAATTTGAATGTTGTGAATGCTGCATATTTGAAATCTTCGGTTAACTGTAAGTAATCGATATTTATAATCACATTTGAAGTGACTTAGATTCGTAGAATACCATTTCACAGACGTGCCAAATCATACACATTTTGAATGTGTTTACTCGTTGGAGCGATCGAATACCGCCATTAGAAGGTTCACATGCTAAATTTTTTTGCACAGTGAATTCCATGTGTTAAGGACGATTACTGAATTGATAAAATAGACATAACCCCTCAGATTACAGGAAATTTTCGTGCATGATGCAGACCTGGAACCGGTCTGAAAAATAGGAGACCGGACGGGACCGGTTCAGGTCAGAAATTTAATTTTGCATATTTCATGCTTCTAATGAGTATTCGGTGTACCTTATAAATTGATTGAGGGCTTATCGATTCATGAAATTATAGAAATAGCGCTCATTTAAACGTACTATAATTCGTTTGAAGTTTGATTTAAGTGGGTTTAATAGGACCGAAGCTTTTTAGCTTTTGCGCCAATTCGATTAACATTCATTCCATTTAAGTAAACCACATTCTTTTTTTGAGGAAGAGGGCCTAATTACATTTCTCGTAGAATAGCAAGCATTGTTAAATTTCTTCGTTCTCTCTTTCGTAAGAATTTCTCGTGCTAATTTATTTAGGTATATTATGATTGCTGTTATATATGTGTACATTATTGATGTCGGCATCGGCATGCACGTCATGTATCGGTGATGACTTCATTTGGTTGTAGGACAAATAAATTCTTCTTCAACAACAGTTTCATTTTTTCAGAAGTCAGATTATCACCGTCTGGAATCGAATCATCGCTAACTTGTTAACTGCTGACTCGATGCAAAAGACAGCTTCGAGGCTGCAAATGAGGCCCTCGCACACAATGACTCACACGCGCACGCACGTCATTAGGCCCCATCATTCTCTGTGAGGGAGCAGAGCATTGAGACTAAGTTCATGGGAGAGACCACGAAAAAATGCTCCAATACTTCTATTTTTGCTAAGTTTATCTTATTCTGTAGGAAACGTGCTTCTTCGGAATTGCGTTTTGAGGCATGTAATGTGAGCCGGCAAACTTAGGTAACTGACGATTTCTAGTAATTGCCTGTCGACTTGTGTCCTTTGATGTCTTACTAAAAATTAAATGGAATCATGTGTAAGATATTTGATTATGTAATTATAATTGTGCTGGAACCGGTGCAAGACCGATCTGAAATTTTAGAAAGGACTGGAAAATACTTGTACTTAATTGTCTCATTATCATCATCAGAGGTAGTCCTTAATTTTATTATGGAAGGGTTTGCAACTGGAGTGTCACCCAGTACTCTAGTTATTTGGCGCATGAAATAAGCTCCCTCACGAACATATTTTACGTAAACAACAAAACCATTCAATCTAATGAGTGCAATTTTAAAAAATCTTGATTATTGTGCTAAAAATAGTTGCAGCAATAAACACGATGGGCCATTCAAGGGATATTATTGCCAGCATGGAGCAATGCTCAGGATGATGTTTAAGTTAATTTTAAAGCTTCTCACCTGGATGGGAGCGAATAGCTCACACTGCATGAGCAAGAACTTCTTTACCCTTGTCAAATTGCCTTCCTCGAAATGCGCGTTTCAAGAGTTTGAATAACCCAGCGGTCGCACTATTTTTGATCTGGACTGCGTATACTTTGTCTCGCTAGTTGGACACTTCTCCGACTGATGAAATCAATCGCTTCTTCAGACACGTGAGGTCGTACGTTGTGAAGCTGCCACAGCAGCTTCTTGAGCTTTACGGTATTCGCTCGTCGAGAAATGTCTCCAGCTTTCACCAGTTATACGGACGAATTCCATGTTGTGGCCATGACCACAAACATGTGCACTATTGCCTTAAGTTAGTGCTCGCCCAATGTCAGGAGCAGCAGTGTCTTTTTGTTCGGCAGCTGTGGACGCACAACAGTTTATCTCGGTTCATGGGCCTGACTCTAACCTTAATTTTGTTGCTTTTGTCAGAGCTGTTTCGTCCCTTGTGACCAAGTGCAGAAGGATATAATCAATTGAATTTTCATTGAATAAATTGATGCTGATTATGCTTTCTGCACTACAAATTACGCTCTAACTGATGCGATCGGTCTTCCACATATTTCATCATCCTCGAGTGACAGTCTCCCATCTTAAAACCGCTTGTACCACTCCACTGTTGTTCTGCGTGAAAGAATTGTAAGCTTTGCTTGTTGAAGTTGATTCAAAATTTCAACAGACTTCCAATCTCGTTGCAATTCGAGAAAACTGGATGCTCGAAAGTGTCTGTCTAATTCCAATATGATCAAAGTTGGCTGCTTGTAATATTGAATTGACCAAAGTAATGACTTTGTGAAATGTAGAGACAAATCGAAAAGTCGAATGGATCACTAAGACATCACAGAGAGCCATAAGTGCATTTACATGCAGATATCTGCAAACGCTATTAAAAAGTTGAATGAAAAAGAATCCATAAGTCAATTGAATGCTAATCTGCAATTTCGCAGAGCATTTTTTCAAATTATACTAAACAAAGCCCAAGGTAATAAAATTGCAAAGACATCAGCTAGAGCGTTGGTTTAGACCCTAAAGTGGCATAATTAATGAGATCTTTAAGAATAATGCTTATCAGATTGAGTGGCTTTCTGGTTCGTATAATAAAACATGTTTAGTGCGGGAACTTAAAAGGCACGCTAAATACAGTGTTATGTCGCAGCTTCATGCCTAGAACATCTCCCATTAATCGCGCGATGATAGAATCCATGATATCTTGAATTTCTGTGATTTATGGTTTTTAATAATATTATAAATAATCTGTTAAATTATTATTGAAAAATTGTGCTCGCGTCGAGCATTGACTGCAACAAAAGCTGCGAACAACGTTATCCCAGTAGACATCGACATAATGCAATTTTTCATTGTTTTGGTCGTTATGTAAAAGTGCAGATGTTATCCAAAAATATTTCTCATTATGAAAAGCAAATAGTTCAATTGGGACAAAAAATTAAAAGATATACGTATTTCTTGGCCATGGAAGCAATACCAATGCGCTATCGATGAAGTAGCTGCTCATTCAGGAGACAAATCCAGAAATGGACATTCATGCTATGTAAATCTGCATAAGAACTATAAAATTTCGTGAAATGAAAATTATATTATTGATTGGTTATTCCTTCCGAATTCACCTCATAGAGATACTAAAGTATTTTTTCCGCAACAAGCAATAACATTGTTGCACGTATATCCATAATGTAGTGTTTTTTAGGTGATGTGTCATAAATCGTGAAGCATGATGGAAATTTGTTAATGATGTCAAATGTTTCTATGTTTCAGATCCACGAATTTCTCAGATACTGTCGACTCTTGAAGAACATGATAAACTCTTGCGGAAGCATGAACAATCTATAAATCGTCAAAGTGAAAGTGTTCAAAAATTATCAGTAAGTAATATGCAATTTTATGTATCTATATTTTATTAAGTAGAATATCGTTTTGTAATTTTAAGCATTTCTGTAAGCTTCTTTCGTTTTTTCTATATAGATATTTTCCTTTTGTGCTGAGTTGTTTAAAAGCAATCAACTTAAAATAAATTAATTGCAACCGAACGAAGCTTACAGAAATGCTTAAAATTACAAAACGATATTCTATTTAATAAAACTTGTATAATTAATAATTTGCATCCCAAATTTACAATATTTATGTATATATGCACTTGACAGACCTGTCAGTGCTGCGTGGACTTCCAGACTGGCTTAGTGTATGTAGAATGACCGAATAAGCTGATGGACTGCTCTGCTCTTTTATTTATCCGCACGGCAAAGTTATGATTTTGTTAAGTATTTACTGATTTTCGAAATGTTTCAGTATTGTAGTGGAATTTGTCATTTTACCTGCGAAGACTGATATTGGTTTGAATATGTCGCAGTCATTGTACCTGAAGATGGGTGTGAACAGTTTATGAGTGTAATAATGACGAGTAAAATAAGATGTTTAATAAGCACTGAACATATGAATTCTGTACCTCTGACAGTGCTTCTACGAACGCCTGAATGCTCGAAAATAGACGCTATTCCCGAAACTTCATCTGTAAAATGCCGGAAAATTGTTGGGAAGTTGAAAACTTTTTGTGTATAATAATAATAATAATAATAATAAATCGTATATTTATAAAGCGCTCTCCCCGAGCTGGCTCAGAGCGCAATAAGAGATATCAGCGACAGTCGTGGCGAGAAAATTAAATTTTTTTCTATCATACTTTCACTCGATTTCTTGGCATTCACTGATATAACGATTGACATATCAAAAGTATAATACATTAAGCTTCAAGCGATCTTCATTTTAAGAATGATGTACGTAATTGACTTGCTTCGTAATACGAAGTAAGTGACTAAACCTTATCAGTTCAGCTATTATTATCTTAGCCTCTTTTAAATGATTTCTTTGAAGAAATTTCTTCTACGATTCATAATTTAAAGGGAGATTCCTAGACGTTGTTGGAAAATTACTGTAACTGATACAAAATTGTGGTTGAATCATTACAATTTTTCGATCGTATCGTCAGCAAAATGCCAGAATAAGACCCAGAGATTCGAGCGGCCGCCATTGCTTCCATGAAGGTATTCATGCAAGCAGCAGTTCTTAAACTTCAAACGTATCTTCCTTTTGGAAATAAATTTCCGCGCTCGCGCAGATTTACATCGCCTTCTTTTCAAAAGCATCGGAAATTGGAATCGTGGGCTGTCGTGTTATCCGAAATTTACCTTTTGTTATCCAGAAAGAGGACATTTCTTCATTGGAATTGGAGATTCGTCATTTTTAAACATGAGATTTTATAGCAGAATCGACGGTATCTGATTACCGGAAAAGAATCCGTGATACTGGAAGATATCCCAAAATGTTCATTTTACCTGAAGCTCTGCTTTGCATACAAACGCGGACGTAGGACGCATCTTCAGCAATTTGAATGATATTATTCATTATAAGCATTCTTCCATCAGCTCTCTAAACAGTTAAAGCATTGATTATGTTTAAATACTCGAACCATTCTCGTTGACCCCAAGCTTATCAAATTCGCAGCCGATGCTCGCGCTGAAAATGAAAAGCACTTACAACAAATGAAAAATGATGATCCAGCGAGAAAGCAATTGGAGCTTGAAAAGAAGTTGAAGCTGCAAATCGCTGAACCATGAAATTCAAAAATTGTCAGCATCAGTTGTGTCGGCCGATGAGCAAATCGGACAGGGAAACATGTGCAAATTTTTTTAGAAAAAAACAGCAACATTCGAAGCAAGCGGAGAAAGATCTAGAAGAATTAAGAAACAAGAAAGAAATGATTAAAAAGAAAACACATGCAAATCGGCCAGAATAGTCGGAAAAGTCTTAAAGGATCACGCAAAATTTGTATGCTGTCATATCACAAGAAGAGTCTTAAAGGATCACGCAAAATTTGTATGCTGTCATATCACAAGAAGACCCTGACTCGACCAAACACCAGTACATGTAACTTCAAGACTAATCAAAACTGAACACTTGTCGTATTTCTATTCTGATATATTTAGAGGATTTTGTTGATATTTGTTAACAATCTTGCTTTGTAAGATCCGTTGATTTTTTATTTTTTTCAAAGACAGGAAAATTAATATACATGATAGCTATAAGCTCTTTCAGTATTTTAGCATCGAGTGCCTCGATTAGATCATTTTCAGACTTGCAAAGTCAATCACTACAATAAAATAGGGTATGGATAAAAGTTCCTGGAGATTAAAAGTTCAAACTTTACATGTATTTATATACATCATTTGTCTTTGTAATACATGTCAATATTCAAATCAATGATAGATTTGAATTTTCGAAATGAAACTTGCATGCCCGAAAATTAGAAAAATTGTTCGTAGGAGCACTGGTCTGTGGAGCTTGTCTCGATACCATGGCGAATCCCGAAAATTCACAATTAATATTATATATGTTTGCTAAATATGTCAACAATATTAAGTCAAGTGTCAGTAACAAGAACATTTTAAGAAACGAGGTTCTGCCTCTTTTTCTCAACATCAAGAATTGAATCAATGTTTTACCGTCTGCATTTCACTTTCAGGTCTCAGTTTCAAACACGGAACAAATTACCTCTGACTTGAAGGCGGCAGTTGTGAAGGTTGAAAAGTGAGTGAAGTCGAATTGATGCCTCGCGAATCACATGTAGTACACAACTTAATCGGTGCGCTCAAAGGGGCACGTTCTGCATAATATTTCAGTTCTGCATATTCCTGCACGTTCTGCATATAATTTTTCCGATTCATTCGTCTTCTGTTTAATTTGAAACCCCGTTCAAATCGCCATGTTTTATATTCCCCAAATGCAACATGCAGTACATGTGAATACTGTTAATTCGTCAATATGCTTAAATCAACCTTTTTTCTCAGACACGAAGGGCGATGAAATATCAGGAAAATCTGTATTTGGTTTGTGTGGGGACGATGACAATATCATCCGAAATAATCGCAGATTGAGACATTTCTTGAAATAATGTCGAGCAATCATATGCAATTATACAGAAGCATCATTAAATACATGATTTGTTGAAAATGTTAAGAAAATATCACTATAAGGTAATCAAACATATAATGAAAACAAGTGGTATATTTGTTGAATATTCCACTTGCATGCACTAAGTCAACGACTATTCGCATTGCACTATAGAATATTAGATATATAGATAATTCGATTATTCTCATTTGTATATACTTATGACCTATTGCTCTTTCAGTGATGTTCGGGACATCCGAATCAAGACGGCTAAAATTGACTCTCTCCTATCAGAATTGACGAGATTGAAAGAAACCATGGCTGTACCCACAAACAAGGACGCACTAAATGAGATGCTGAAAGAGCACAAGGAGGCTACAAACCAAGAAATACGCGCGGTTCATGAGCTTGTAGAGAAATTGAAGCTTTTGGTCGAGGAAGAAAAGCGTGAGACTAAGTTAAATGTAAGTTATCCGTTTTGTAAGACTGACTGTGTGTTCAGTTCATCTAAAGGATTTTCATATCGTGACTTTCTTGTGATTACTTGATGAAATGCATGTATGTTTACATCGTTACTGCTCCTCTACCTAATCAGAAGAATTGATTATTTTTACGTAATAACTCAAATAATCTTGTTTCATTTTAGTTTCAGTTTCTGCTCTCATACACCAAATGCTTGTGTTGTGCTAGCATTATTAGACGGGCAAATCCAAAAAAACTCCTAATTCAGTGTCTTTGGTCAATCAGAGACATGCAATGGTCTAATATTTTTAGAACAACACATTGAACTTTAAGTTGATGCTAGATCCATCTAATCCATGTGCATTTTAGATGCAGTTGTCATTAACTTTTGATATCGACGTGCTCAAAGTTCGAAAATGATGCAAATTCGCATGTCCACAGCTTCGAGTACTAATTTTCGGTGTGCATATAGTCATTGTTACTACCGAGTTTGAAATTGCCAAAATGCGTTAAAATTTTGTAAAAAAATCCAATCTTTCCTGAGCACAAAATGTCACATAACCGACGCCAATGTTGTGGAGATTCTGGAATATTGAACAAGATTGACCACTTTTGAATCATAAGTGCTAGTACCCCTACTTTATGCGTAACTAATGACAGTAGAACTTTCACTCTCGCAATTTTCTTTTCGTACTAAATTGCTTGATAATAGCACAAACTGTCACATGACCGACGCCATCGGTCATGTGACAAGAATTCAGTGGAAAAATATCGCAGGCTGATCACATACAAATATTTCAGTTCCTCTAATGAATACAGTAATCTTCATCTGCATTTTTTACGGTGTTTCAATTGAATTTAAGGACAGTACTCGTACACACGTAATTTTGGCTCAACACAAAGTTTGCCACTAAAGCACATTGTGTAGCGAAATTAGGATGTTGATTTAATCTGCAATGATTTTGGTTTTCCGGTTACTTTTTTCATACCGGGGTACTTCCGCAATTCTCATCGCATTTTTTGACTCAGAGGCCTGTGTTTGCATGAGCTTTAAACATGTAAAATAGTTTTACTTGCATAAGACGCATGCAGTACATGTAGGCCTACAATAGTATAACACATGCATCCCTACAATGAGTCCATAACATATGCACTGCTACTCCTACATGTAGGCCTATACAGTGTAGGCATGCAATGCAAAATATAATAGGTAGGCACGTGTAGGCTTATAATACTATAATAGCATTAACCTCAGCATGTATGTATGATAGGTCTACTGGCACACAATACTTACAGCACATGTAGGCCTGCAATTTTGTATTATGTAATTGATATTAGAAATATCGGGAACTGTTGAGTGACTACATACTCAATTTTGCTTTTCCTGACCGTTGAAATTATTTTCTCATAAAGTTGAAATACAGAATCATCAATCAGATGGCATTTCCTCTTCCATTTTTATACAGGCATAATTTTTTATTGCGTTTGCTTATTTATTCTATCACCAGTTTCAGCATTAATATAGGCTTACTGACAAGTAAATTAGCTGAAAGACTTTCAATCAATTTACTATGATGCGATGCATGTAGAGCACTGTTTACAACAGCAACGACATGCACAAAAACTAATGATACTGAATCATTGGTTTTGGACAATCGGCTTGCTGGTATATTAGGCCTATGTGAACTTTTGATGACCATTTTAGGTAATGTAATAATCTTTGAGCTGTAATATTGAAGTAATATCATCTCAAGTAATTCATTACATAATATTGCATTGCAATTCCACGTCATTCGTTGAATGCCTGCATCGTTGTCACGTAAACGACGCCATGATTTCAAACATGGTGATATTTTAACGAGTTATACACAAATGTTGTGGTTCTCACATACTTCAGATTGATCTTTGATGGAACGCACATCATTTAATGTAACATTTAATGAAATCCGGGACAAAAATTTTCTAAGACAAAAATTGCATCAAAACTAGGTGTTTTTTTGGATTTGCCCAGACATCGAACTACTGTGACAACTGAGAGTACTATGACATTTCTGGTGCCCTAAAACATTGCCACTAGCGCATCATTTCTTTCGGTGAAATAACGCATTTCAATATCATCAATTTCAGAATCTGTATTCATAACTGACAAACTCTAAATTTCACAGAAAAAATGCTCAGTCATCACACAAAATTGCCTGAATTATATGGCATCAGGTATAAAAAAACACGGAAAGCTGTAATTCGAACTTTTACAATAACATGAAAAGAACCTTTACAATAACCATAGAAAATATTCCATGGTTACCGCTTCCGTGAAAGTTTGACAACTTGAGCTTTATCAAGAATTAGGAGAGCGGTTCAAGTTCAGTATGGATTGGCACTGTCATCGTGGATGGCCTTGACCAATATCTGTCGGACGATCTGACCCTAGAATATCCCAATGTTTCTTGTGCTAACAGGGAGGGCGCCAAAAACATCGCTGCTAGAGCCTTCCGGATGAATCATTTTTTGTACCCGTACCCGACCGTGAAAAATGTCATCAATCCACACCCATGGGATACGTGCACTTACCCGTAACTATACTCAGAGGACACTACACAAGAAAATTAATGAGAGATAGTCACAATGAAGTGATAAAAAAATTTGAATGAAAACAACACATGTTGTGTGAAACTAAGTCTTACAACTTGTAATGGCCTCTTATTACAAAGAAGTTCACGTTTGCTCACAACAGTGGGATCCAGGCTGCTGTGCATCGGAACTTTTGTTAGTCCAGCGGGACTGAAGTCTCTTTTTGAACTTGTCGAAGTAGCTGGAATATTTACTAGCCAAAGTCTGGTGTTAGTAAATAAATTGCTAAGTACACAAGATTCAATGTCTCACCACCACGAGACTGTGATGATCCTCATCAGCTGGTATCTCCACATACCATTCCAGTTCGTTGAATTGGTGTCCTTAAGTTTATTGGGCCTTTCTTCATCTATGAATTCATTCATCTTCATGTATGAAGTGGCATTCGCTGCTGCATGCATTACTGCATCACATTGCGAATATTTTTTTGATAGCATGTTAAGTTACTATTAGTTGCTATCAATGACATCGTAAGTGCCAATAACGCTTCAAACAACCAAATTGTGAACTTTTGCAATACCGATTCAATGGAAAGTAAAGCTCTGGTAAACCTATGTGTAATCTCAGTATTTCTGAAAATGTGTTGACTACTATCTTATCATGATGTGATATGAAATTCTCTTCTTTCAGCTACAAAGGAACGAGGAATCCTTCGCAGCTTTGAAACTCCAATCAGAGCGACTTGAATCAATGGTAAATAAACCCTCTACTCCTGAGAAGGACATAGAGCGTCTGGCTAATGAAGTGTCTTCAGGTCATCAACGATTGGTAACTCTCCAAGCGCAACTTGAGAACACGATGAAATTGGTAACAACTTTGCAAACAGACCAATCGAAAATTGTTTTGCAGCAAGATTGGGCGAAGAATGAATTGTTATCATTGTCAAAGAATAAAGGTGGAGCTGTAGGCACTGGCTGCAGCTTGCCTGGATGTGGAAGTGGCTTGAGTGTGGTCGAGGTTAACAGATTGATTGATGAAGCCTTGAACATTTTTGCTGCTGACCGATTAGCCAAACCTGACTTCGCCTTGGAGTCTGGTGGTGGAAGCGTCATTGGCACTCGTTGTACAAGTACTTATACCGATCGGCCAGCAGTTTTCTCAATATTTGGGGTTCCTCTGTTTAGACTTAGCCGATCACCGCGCTCCGTTATTCAGCCAGCCGTGCAACCTGGGGAATGTTGGGCTTTTCGTGGTGCTAAAGGACAAGTTGTAGTGCGTTTGTCCAGTGACATCGAGATCACTGCTGTCACATTGGAACATATGCCGAAGTCTTTATCTCCGAATGGGCGTATAGATTCTGCTCCTCGTAAATTTGTTGTGAAAGGATTAGCATCAGAAAGTGATTATGAAGGTTGGGTGCTAGGTCAGTTTGAGTATCTTGAAGACGGGCCTCCACTTCAAACATTCCACATCCAACCGTATTTAAAGACAGACATTGAAGCTGATAAAACAAAGCGACCTCCTCCAGCAGCATTCCGTTATGTGGAAATGTTAATTTTGAGCAATCACGGACATCCCGAATATACTTGTGTTTATAGACTACGTGTTCACGGTAACTTTGTGACTGGCAAAGAGGTGAAAGGATCGACTTAAAGCCAACATTCCGATCTCAACGTGTCCAGTTGAATGAATGGGTTGCCTTGCAAATTAACCACACATTATCTTTTATTCCAAAATCCGATCTCAACATTCTTGTGAATTTCCATCCAATACTTTCATGCCCCAATAATCAAAAACCAAAGTTTTGAATCTCCATCCACATTGACTGACACGTTTGAAATCATAGGCTTGTTTTCGTTTTGTATATATTTATACATTAGCAATTGTATTTGAATTTCGAATTATTCTAAAGTCACAATGTTCTATTGCTTTGCCCGTGATGGAATCTATTGCTGAGTTATGAATGTACTAGAAGATTTTTTAATTTGAATTTTATGACAATGCATCTGTAGATGCTGTCACGGTGAAACAAGCGGGCGATTTTTGATCGATCAGACAAGACTTAACTTAAAGGGGATACATTTTGTTGTTCCCCAGTAGGATGGCAGCTGACCCCATCTGTATTGACATGCTGCAGTGGACCAAACAGCCTGTGTGTCGTGTTTATTTATATGAAATGCAACATAATCAGTTTTTGTCAGTGTTGATGTTTTAACTAGATCAATTAGATTGCATTGGGTTACATAGACATTTTGTTCAGTAGAATAATATTCCGTTTTGGCAGCATAGTTGATAATAAATAGCGAAATGAGCCAATGCTACAATCTACACGTATGATGTTATTTATTAAATGTTATTGTACCCAATATTTCAGCTGTAATTTGGGTACAGCCGAAATATTGGGTACAAAAACATTTAATAAATGACAACATGTAGGCCTATTGCAGCCTTGGCTCTCATTTCGTTATTATAATTTTGTTCAGTTACAGCTCTCGTCTATTTTGGTGTATGTTTTATGACAAGTATATTTTAGTCTATTTTTTCTGCATCGCAGTATTGATTGAAAATCATTAAATTTTGTATTTCAAGGAATTTATCAACTAAGGATCGACCGTGCCCGGAAAATCGATTTGAAATGAAATCGAACCGCCACGGATTTGTTATGCAGCCCAGCCGGACTAGGGCAGTTGATCCGATACTTGACGAACCCGGATGTTCAAATACATAGACTGCGTAGCAAGCCGGTCGGTCGCACTTACGGGAATTCTTCACCCTGAGCGGAATTTCCCTGATTTTCTGTCCTGGGAAGACGAATTTCAATGAGTCTTGTAAATCGTCCAAAAATGATGTAAAATCGCACCTCAATCCTTTCTTATCAATTCACTATGAAGCCATTGAATTTTCAAATATATGCGATTGAGTCAAGATACAGATGTTGAATTCAGCTTTTGTTACACTTTTGCACAGTCGAACCTGTCTTATTGCCAATTCAAAGGACCTGCATAAAAGTTTGCATTGACACAGGTTTTGCAATAAAGGAGGTTACAGACGAAAGCACCTATTTATTACGATTTTTAATTATTACGTCCTATGCGTTATATCAAGGAAAACTTTCATGAACAATAATTTCTTAGAAAAGAAATCAGTAATCTTGGCCTTAGAAAATCTGCGACCTACGAGTAAGTCACGTATGGCAACTGCCTCAAGTTCAAAAGTAAAGGCCTATATATGCAGTATGTTTGCAGTGCATGAACATGATGTAAATTGATGGGGCTGTGTGTAGAACTCATGTATACCTGCAATTTAGGCTTACATGTAAACAGCATTGTCGGTACATATGCACCGGTTCTTTATAGTCTTGGTCTTTTAAGTCCTATAAGGTGAAGTCATAATCTTCGCAATGACGTGATTTATAAGGTTTGCAATTACATGTAAAAAAAACGTAGTCTGGCACAGAAGTACTATGACATAGAATGCGTTCTATATGCGTTCTGATAAGAATACCTATCCTAAGCACCTTGATATCGAACTGTAATGAATTAGTCTAACTACAATCGACTGCCGATGTTAATAACTTTCCCGAAACATGTAAAATTATATAAAGTTAGGAGAAACAAACTTATGCGACGCATAAAATCTACACGTTTGTGTGTAGGTTGCTTAAGGCTTCAAAAATATGTAATAAAGTCTATGTTAGGGGTGTATGAATTACCGTAACATTCCCAAGGCGGCAACAATTAAACCGAAAATTACCGTAATTTATGCGATAAGTTACGGTAATTTATGAAAAATATAGCAGCAGCGCGCGCCCGGCTCACCCAAGCAATTCAAGTATGTACCCGGTGGTAAAAATTTCATCGGGCCGAAGCATGAAATCTCGTTTCGGCATCGCGGCGTCGATTTCCCATAAAATCGATGTCTTGCCGATGCCCGAGAATTCGTCTCGGCATTGTACCTGATATTCCGCTCTATTTCCGATATCGGATTTTGGCCGATTAATCGCTACATATGCAGTATCCACCTGTTTTGTCGCTCTATTTCCGATATCGGATTTTGGCCGATTAATCGCTACATATGCGGTATCCACCTGTTTTGTCGCTCTATTTCCGATATCGGATTTTGGCCGATTAATCGCTCTGCGGTATCCCACCTGTTTTGTCGCTCTATATTCGCTATTGGACTTGAGACGATAAGCCGATTAATTTACAATCTGAATCACTGGTATAAAAATTATACCGCTAACTACACACGCTTTTCCTACTCCTGAACTACAACCTGTGCTAGGCCAATTAACAATTGTTGAAAACGAAGACAGCATTCATTCAATAACATCATATTACAAAAAATATATACATGAAATCTAGCAATAGCGCACTACACAATCTATATCAACAATCATCTGGATTTCTATACTAAAACTAAAAATGTTCGGATAACAAGTCCAATCAATGTGATTTTAGGCGAAATTGTTCGATTCAACTTCTCCTCCAGAACATGATCTCGTCCTTCCAGTGCAGGCTCTGCGACTCCTGGCTCGTTGGTGTGGCAGGCAATTGCTTCCACCCGCAATGGCTTTGGCGAGGAGAACTTGTTCGACCCGGACTGTCGCCTCCTCCTCCCTCCGCCGCGGTCAGTTGCATCCTTCAACATTTTCTCGATCACCTCTTCAATCGTCTTCTCATTCCCAATTTTCTCTTCTCTTAGGGAATCTGAAAATAAAGATGTGAGGAATTAGTAGTGTATGGTAATGAGTAACGAATGTTTGTTTCCAGTGGGAAACACAGAAAATACATTTAGATAAGCCTTGCTGCTGAGTGATGTCTTCGACGGGCTGGCTGGTGCTACCCGACTCCGTCCCGCGGATAGGGGCGTCTTCGATAGACTTACCGCTGCTTTGTATCATAAAAAGAACAATGCTGCATGCGGAAAACTACATGTACTCGTATGTGACAGTAATGAAACTTTGTGGTCTTGTACAAATGTTTGTTAATTCGTCGCGATGACATGAACTTCTAAACAAACAGATGAACATGCATTATACATACCGGTACGTATACATATATACTTCAGTTGACCAGTCTGATCGGGAGCGAATTTATGTTTTCAGAAGACATGCTGTGCAAGCTCCGTTTTATTTTTATGGTCGATAGTTTACAATAGAAGCAATCACCAGTACTTCGGCCTTGAGAGGGCGATGCTACATGTAGAGTAACAATGGCACGAATGCATGCACATAAACACTAACATTTAATACAGATCAGGAGTGAACAGGACTTAAAAATTTCACTTATGATTGGGCAACAGACCAGTTCATGTCTACTATTTATCGGAGGTTCAATGCATTCTGAAACAGAAATATTGTTTGAGTTCTATTTTTTTTACAACTTGTTTCAGAATGTAACTATCGTAACGAGATTGATCGATCATTTTTCATCAGTTCAAGGCATTGAATATAGAACTTAGGCAATTTCATTTTTTTAACTTATTAAATATTTGAATAAACTTAATCCATATCAAGCCTTGTGACATGAAAAGACGTGACAAGTTTACAAGTTCCATGAAATGAAAAATCATTAAATAAGATAAAATTTAAAGATTTCAATACTTAATCTTTGATGAATGCTATCCTCTGCTATGATGAAGACTGACAAAATCAACATTTCGCATACTTTTAATCGTCTGCATGCGGTTCCAGAAGAGTCCATAAGCTATAACTCTATAGATTCTTAGAGCAAACTTAAACGATTTTACTTATGCTTCGTAAACATCAATAGGAAATTTGAAAATGTATTCGTAAACAATTTTAATGCATTCTATTCAAAAATATTGAGCTATTCATTTTTACTACAGATCAGACTATCTACTATTTACTATGGTCAGGCTAGGAAAAAGAAAATTCCAAATGATTTTATCACACCTCCAGTTAATTGACCAATCTGAAAAATAAAGTGTTGTGATTAAAATAGCCGGCGCTTAGTGCCACTGACACTTCTGTTGGGCTTTGATAAAACATCGCTTCGATGCCCAAGCTGAATACTTCATAAAGAACTCGGTTTTATTGCCGGTATAGTGCTCATTTAAAGCACTATACCGGCAATAAAACCGAGTTCTTTATGAAGTATTCAGACATTTGGGAGCTCGTGTTTTGACGGTTGCTGCCTGGACAAAAAAACACGAGCTACCTATTTATGAAAACAATTCGGAAAATTGTCCACCTCCTGTAGTTCATAAAATTCAATCCTAAATTTCTGACTATTCAGGTAACGATATTGATAGATCATTTTCATCAGTTCAAGGCATTGAAAATAAAACAGAAAAAGATTGGAGTAGCACGACTACCAAGACCACCAGATACATCGATGACTTATGTATCTTCAATTACAAGCGCTTGGACAAAATTATTCCAAGTATCTATCCAGATAGCTTAGAAGCTAACAGATGCGGACTTGATAATAAAGAAGCAGATTATCTTGACGTTAAGCTGAAAGTTACCAGCACTGGCCTTAAGACTGCTGTATATCACAAAGTGGACGACTTCAACTTTCCAGTAACACTTTTGACATCTCCTGAGAATGCACCACAAAATTAGAGTTAACGTTTTCAGCAGTCAGCTCATATGGTCGCATCTGCTCCTCATTAGAAGATTTCGTCATGAAATCGAAGAAAAGTTTCAGATTACTAAGATCATGAGGATAAAGCAGCAAGGAATTACTAATATCCGCAGAAAGAGCACTGCATAGACATGACAAGATTTTTAGAAAATTCGGACTTTATGCCGATAAACAAACTACTGCACGCTTTTATGATGATCGAAACCTTTAAGCAACGAACATATGGCAAGATGCATGATTACAAATCCTTCAACACAACAAATTTATCGACTTTGACATGAACTACCGATTATGACTACATGTATGAAAGATTCCGGATTCCTTGACTCCAGACTTCTGTACACTGTCCTTTTGCCGATTGTGACAAACCTTTCTTGCTTGTAATGCCATAACAGTTTCGATTATAATTTTGTAATTATTCATATATTTATTTTCAATTCAATTATCTTTTATCATGTCATTTTCCTTTATTCTGAAATTTTTCCGCTATTAGTTCATTATCATCGTAATTACTTATTTATTTTCAATTTAATTATTTATTATGTGATTTTTCTTCAGTCTGAATATAGTTACCGCTATTTATAATTAATTTTCTTTCATTTTCATCGTACATTTTATTTACTGTTTCACTTGCATTAACATTTAGAGTCAGTGTCATTGAGTCTGTAGCCTACATGATGGATGCGCAGGGCCCCACTCAAACAGGTATGAGCGTTCAGGATTTAGGGGCCGAAACGCGAATCCCGGTCGAGTTCCTGCTGATGAACTCATTACTATCAAGTTTAATCATTTTAGGCATCACATTTTTCTTCATTCTTAGGCCCCTTTTTCTGAACTTTTGAATGATTCTTAACATCTGTAGAGAACGAACCATGCGTCCTTGTCAGGATTTCATAACTTTATCTTCATCTTAATCTCAAACACGTCTATCTTCTTACTCAATCACAGCAGGGAGACTTAGTCGGCAGATGACGGATCTGTGCGGTGTCAATTTTCAAATATATGCTATATATTGAATGATAATAATGATATGCTATAATATTCATTAAATCATCGAAATTATCAAATTACATTACATACGTGTATATGACATGATTATAACATATTTTAGTTACTATATTACATATTATAATTATTAGTATATATCATCATTGCATTATATTTATATCACATCATTATTGTAAATTATGCAATTATATCACTTAAATCTATAGTGTACTGTGTTTTTACTTAGCATTGAATTTTCAGACGTTATTATAATTAACAATTAACAAAAAGAATATTACCTGATACTTCTCTTAGTAAATTTGAAATATTATATCGATAGATGCATTTTTTGATATCTCAGAATATTACCTGCACTTACCTCCCTGCAATTAATTGAATGTTGAATAGGAATGTACGAAAGCAATGTTTAGTTTTTCAAGAATTACAGTATATGATTAAAATTGAAACACCTGATATGAATGCAATTTATGAATATGACTGAATAATTATATTTATAACATAAATGATAGGCCTACATTTATCATTGATCACAGGCCATCACAGAATCGAGAGTTTCAAATAATATTTCATTTGCACTTTTTATTATTTTTGAAATAGCCTCTGGCTTTTACAGGAATTAAAAAAATGCGAGATTTTTGACGCAACCTGTCGAGATTTTTTAACGAGACTGACAAAGCAACATTTAAAAAAATCAAGATTGT